>OY292533.1:11414885-11544803 GCA_958496365.1 Subacronicta megacephala
AGGCTTTTAAATTCGTTGAGTTTTACGGTTCATTTTATAATATTGAAATACTAATGTAATCTGAATACTAATACTAATAATATTTTTTTAATCGTCGTCCACGACCACGGATTGACGAAAGTAATTATATTCAGTAGTAATTATTATTTATTAGTTAATAATCATAATCTTGATTACTTTTTCTAACTGATAAAATGTAGATGTGATTCAAAAATGGAAGGATTTTTGAAAGGAAGTTCTAATACGCAGCTTGCGGCAGGAGGCCTGGTAGAAAGCGTCATGCCATCAAAAAGCGTTACGCCCCATCTCGAGACGATCGATTCCGTCCAGCGTATGTAGTTTGAATATTAACCTCAAGCACTGGTCGCCATACTTGTTTTTCTTAATAAATTGATATGGTTGGCAAATTTGAGGCTTCAAGGGGTGCTAATTACGAAAATGATATTTATTTTGAAATCCAATTAACTAACTTTGATTTCAGAAATCAGTCATTTTCGCGATCAGCTTCTCGAGAAACCTCAAAATAGACACTCATACTCTCACAACAATTTATCAATAAAAATAATGTCTACCATCTTGGATTTCAAAATTAATCTTATTTTCATAATCAGCACCCCCGAGAAATCTCGAAATCAACACCCAAATGATTTTTTCGTAATAAACACCCCAGAAATCCTCAAAATTTAAATTTATTTAGAAAATTAATATCTGCCATATTTAATTTCAATTACATCAATTTATTAAAATAATATCTGAACAACAAAAAGGCTCGATAGAAAACGTAACGCATTTTGTTGACATTACGATTTCAGCCAACCGAAAGCCGCGTTAAAAAACTTCGTTCCATAAAAACCAAGTCCATCTCTGATTATATATTAGTAAAATTTGTTAGTCAGTTAGTTTTGTCCGTTTGTTCCAGAAGTCAGTTAGTTTGTCCGTTGTTTGTAACTAATAATCCTAATATAAAAACATTAAATAGTCTTTATCGACACAGTATTCTGCTCTGTGTTGTCGTTATGTATAGCGCAAAGCAGGTGTAACACCAAAAATAAGTGCCTATCCGTCATACTTTTAATTGAAATATACTTGTAAAAGTTCAAAATATACTGTCTGAACTTTATTTAGTAACAGATTTAACGCAAATCACAATATATTATAGTAACTGTAGTCAAATACGTTTTATCACGATGAATTTGCAGAAAATTTTCCTAACACTACTCACGATATTACAAACAGACGCTGTTTTACCTTTGCAAACATAGTCTATATACGAGTATTCCAATATGTATACGGGTTGTACATAGGTTGTGTACATAACATTATTTATAGAAGTCATATAAATGTACACTGTTGCGTTTTGAATAAATGCACCATACTGTTGATTACTATTTGTTTATGTATGTGCATTAATTGATATGATGATTTGCAATTTTATTGTAAAATATTGAATGAATTAACTTATTATTCAAGGTGCTTCGAAGCCAGATTCTAAGCATACCTCTTGCCTTTGGATATTCAGCTCACCAGTTGTCAGGTTTTCAAAGGTTACAAGACATCCGTAACTTTATATATTTTTATTTGACTCAAATAAAATATTATCATAGTTCCGGAAGTAATGGAGCAGATTAATTGACAGCTAACCAACAAACTGAGTTGAGTCTCCATAGACTTTCTTGCCGGGCTCTTCTCCATAGGATCAACTTTTTGGAACCGTGCAACTAGAGTTGTTTCATAAACGTTTGTAAAAGATTATTTGAATTTAAAACATTTTGACTGGAACTTGATAATACTTAGCTAATTATTTGAACTATGTGAATAGGAATTGCAGTATATAATTATTTAATTTAGTTATAATAATTTATTGACGATTTTTAGCTTTATTTCCCAAAGCCTAAATAATCAGTATTTACAAGCTTCTGGCTGTCAGACGACTATAATATCACGGTGTATATGTCACCGTAAAATTGTTATCATCGTTAGATCATAATCTATCTTGCAAGATTGTAAACTATCGATAGATTGTGAACCCCAATGTACTGCTTACAATTTAACGTATTATTTTTCGGTAGATCATCTATCGAAGCGAAACCGTCAAATTGTGAAATGGCATGCGACGGAACGTAACTGACGCCCTGATTGGTTGAACGTCGTGTGCCTCGCGCCGAAAATAATGTTTTAAATTGTAAACAATAAGTTGAGTTCACAATCTATCGACAGTTTACAATCTCGCAAGATAGATTATTATCTAACGACATTTAAAATTTTACAGTGACATATACACGAGCCACTGGATTGTGACAATTTAATTAAGAAGTTACGTTATTATTTACTTAATTAGTAACACAAATACTAGTAGGAGCTAGTTAAATGTGCTTAATGCACAAATATTGGCTCGCAACTATCGTATCGTGTTCTCTGCACACATAATTGTGCAGGTGATACTATTCTAGTGTAAATTTACTATTCGTCAGACCTAATTGTTGGCTAATAATTGAATTGTTTTGATAGGAAAACTTCGTATAGTAGTTTATTTAGTTCAGTAGATCAACAGTTACATTATTTACGATTATAAATACTGACTTTTACTTAACTTTACATTTAAGATTTGTTAGATAAACACATACAAAAATAACATCATGCTTGTATTCCCGTAAGGCTTAGGCAGAGGTAAACATTAAACCAACGTTCGCCGGTATCATGTAACAGCAGCTTATTACCATTAACCGAGCTCCGTTCAATGTTAATTTTATAGAAAACCGCAGTGAAACGCCGCTGTTATAATAATGGAAGCGATATTTGTATTTAATAAAGCCTAGAACTTACTTTGACTGCCTCATTAGTCTAGTGGTCCTAAGCTTGACTGCTATGCTAGAGGCCCTGGTGTTATTGGGTTTTTCTATGAAATTTCCAGTAGCAGCTCGGAGTCTGGATTTGTGCCCGGTTAATGGCAATAGGCTCGCCCCCTATTACATGGCACCTAAACATATCGGCGAAGTGTGGGTGTACATTAGTCTTTGGCTAACCCTTCGGGGAATACAGGCGTGATGGTATGTAAAGCTTACTAGCAATGTGCGTTGCAGATTACTAGTATTCTTGTAAACCCCTCATGTTAAAATTGTTGTTGTTAAAACTTGTGTTAGATTATGTTGTGTGTTATACTAAGAGTGACTTACATCAGTGATAGTGATAGGTTGGGTGGGTTGCGAGTCGATCTGTTGCGTGGAGTGAGAGCGGTCGCGGGCGGTGCGCAGGCGCCACGGCAGCAGGGACCCGCCGCCGCTGCGACGGCGCTCCGACGCGTTGCTTGCTGACTTCTTTAACTGTAAACAATTCATTGTATTATTAACTTGTAGCGACGTCTAGCGTGCTACATGGAACTACGTCGAAACAAATTGAACCAGCGGTAGCCTAATGGCTAGGGCGCCGGACTCGCGATCATGTGGTTGCCGGTTCGAAACTCACCCATTGCACTACCGACGTGAACCCACTCGTGATGCAAGCATTTAGCTTAGTACGAGGGGTTAACAAGATTACTACCTACTAGCTCTTAAAAAAAATACTGAATCGCGCAAACAAGATTTACTGAGAGACTAGAATATATACAACTGCCCGACAATCGTCGGGTTGTGGTCCGCCAGGCAAAAATACGTGCCTGATTGGAGGATCCTCTCTTTGGTTGGAGGGGCAATACATCTCGCCCCTTCACTATAACCAGTTTGAACCGAAACAGCGAAGTGGACATTCATTTACAACATGGGAAAGGCTCCGGTCAGGTCAGTTCAGAAGAAAAATTAACAGTAACCAATAAAATAATTTACTCATTATATAGTCCTACTCCTGGGCACAGGCCTTCTCTTATAATGACAGGGGTTAGGCTATAGTCCACCACGTTGGCCTAAAGCGGGTTGGCAGACTTCACAGACCTTTGGTTACTTCACAATGTTTTCCTTCACCGTTAACCACATGATAATATGTAATTATTTCCGAAAAGTCAGAGATACGTGCCTTGGATCCTCGAGTTTTGTGGAAATTCCGAAGTTTATTTAAATTACGTTGGTAGTTGACTGCCTCATTAGTCTAGTGGTCCTAAGCGCGACTGCTACGCTAGAGGTCCTGGGTTCAATCGCCAGGTCGAACAAGTGTTATTGGGTTTTCTATGAAATTCTCAATAGCAACTCGGAGTCTGGATTTGTGCCCGGTGAACGGCAATAGGCTCGCCCCCTATTACATGGGACCTTAACATACCGGCGAACTGTGGATGTACATTAGTACACCTCTGCCTAACCCTTCGGGGAATACAGGCGTGATGGTATGTTATGTTACGTTGGTAGTTAAAATATAAGAGGGTTATTGTACCTTGGTGGAGTCGTTGTCGTGTTGTATGGTGGTCGCGGGCGCAGCGTAGGGCAGCGGCAGGCCGCGCAGGTCTGCGCGCGCGCACTCCGCGTGCACGGCCGAGCGCAGGAACCGAGGGTAGCTGTCGAACTTCATCACGTTGAAGATCTGCTTCTGAGCCTGGGAACAAACAAACCACTCCTTGGATATTGTTCAACAAAGTGTCCAAAATGTACAGTTTGGTCGAAATAAGTGAGCTTGTCTGAAATTAGCCGTTCCGAACTACCGCGCTGGTAAAATCGTTTAATTAAGTGTTTTTATACACAAATATCGAAATTAGTAAAGAAAATTATCAGAAATGTGAAACATACATGACCCTGGCCTAATTGCCCCAACGACGCTTTCTATTAAAATTTACCAGTGCTAAACCACTTGCGGACAACTTCAGACAGGGCCCACTAGACTAATGAGGCAGTTTTTGTAACAAAAACATGTGTAAGTTTATTTCGAAACAACATCGAAACATAAATTGAAACCTGCCTGTGCCTACACTGATAACCGGTTTAAGATACAGTAAGTAATCAATCAATGCAACAGCAAATTAAATTGCCTGTTAGATATCTGACAGGCATCATAAATAAAATACAATTATCGAATTATAGATTTCACGCAATGTTTCGTTACATGTTTCGAAACATGTTTTTATTGCAATAGGTACAACCATTAATAGTATTTTGCTATTAAGTAACTCGTAAGTTCCTTAACGATTTATAATCGATTGTTTCAAAATGAGTTTGGTCTTTTAACTGATGGCTGACTGACGCCAAACTTAGTAGCACTCTATACACGATTTTCCAGAGCAAAATATACGTTATTCCTTTGAAATACTGCACTTCCATACAAGTTCACAGCGTTCAAGAAGGTTGGCGATATTCATGTCTGTACATATAAGATATTTAAGATGTCTTGATAAGAGTAATAGAAGCCGAAACAATTCTATATCTATAGTTTTTATTTATCGATCTAACTATGTTTGTTTACGGAAAAACTACTTCACAGAATTGGATGCAGTTTTAAGAGGCCTAACTTAAAATTTGGTCTATGTTTAATCAGTAAATCCTACCGGCACGCGAGTGAAACCGCGGGCAAGAGAGAAAGTAAGAAAGAAAATGTATGTATTGGCACAAAAACCTCATGTTATTGTTAATTAGTAAATGTCGCAGTGCAAAAGGACTGTGTCATTAGTCTAGTGGTCCTAAGTGCGACTGCTATGCTAGAGGTCTTGGGTTCGATCCCCAGGTCGAGCAGTGTTATTTGGGTTTTTCTATGAAAATCTCAGTGGCAGCTCAGAGTCTGGATTTGTGCCCGGTTAATGGCAATAGGCTCGCCCCCTATTACATGGGACCTAAACATACCGGCGAAATGTGGGAGTACTTTAGTACGTCTCTACCTAACCCTTCGGGGAATACAGGCGTGATGGTATGTTATGTAGTGCGACAGTGAACTAAGGCAATATGCTACAATCTGGAGATTGGTTTATGAGGTCTAGTTTAGTTAGTACCTGTTGGAACAGCTCGGTGGGTGGAGGGTCGTCGGCCAGCAACAGTGCGGCGGCCCTCCTCGCGGCCGCGTCCACGTTGACGGGCTCGGGCGCCTTGTCCGCGAGGTGCCGCTGCCAGATCTCAGCGGCCAGAGCTCCGCGCCGCTCCGGTTCCGAGGTCGCGCTGTACTGCTCGCAGGACCACCAGAACCTGTGGTAGGTATCAATTGAGTTTGGATTTAAAGAGTGTCTATGGAGTGTCTTGCTTCACAATATCTAAAATGTCGAACTAGCTTTGACATTTCAAAATATCTGTAACAATGGTCTAATTGGAATAAAATATTTGACTTTGACTTTCGTGATTAAAAAGAAGTGTACGGGTAAGATACATTTAAAAATGATAAATCTGATAGAGTTAAAATGATATATTGCATACATACACTAGAGAGGCTCGAGGAACGATATATTGATAGTTCACAATGATTTACATCCTTCCAATAATTCATTTTAATTTTGACGGATAAGGTATAGTAGTTTGTTTTAACAAGCATATATTTCAATTCCAATGTAAAAGGGTCTCCACTTGATGAGTGCCTGAAGATAGAAGGTGCCCTCGAGGCCGGCCCAGAAAGAGGTGGCGGGATGATTTGGATGCGTACCGCAAGGGCTGGTTTGACATGCCGCAAGAAAACAGTACCAGGAAGGAATTGGAGGAAACCTTTGCCCAGCAGTGGGACAGTAACGGCTAGAATTAAAAAAATATGTATGATCGGGTCATCCAACAGATTTTTTTCATAAAAAGTGAAATTTACTGCTCCTGTCTGTCAATATGAAAGTTTGATAACAGTGAAACTCGCTATATTAAAACTTCTTAAGTATTTTTCTTAGTAAAGGACTGCTCAGGGCCAACAAGATTTCCATTCCTACAGTATCAGTTAGCATGGTGCATCAGTCTCACCGTATGTTTTCCGCAGCGAACTCCTTGGCGAGGAAGTGCGCGAAGGCGGCAGCACCAGCAGGGTCCGCCAGCAGATGCTCCAGCCCCAGAGACCAGCGCGACACGTTGGAGCCCACGCCCCCAGAACTCGACACCGGGGTTGAGCCTTCGCTCATTTGCTGTAGAAAAGAAATAACAGTTAGATTTGTAAATCGAAGTTTCGAAACGAAACATAAGAGTAGATTGATGATGCCTCATATTTTGGAAGTGCAGAGTTAGAGACAATTTCCGGGTTGAATTTCTATAATTGCAGAAAAGGTGAGACAATCGCATTTTTTGTAGATCATAATTAATAGGGATTCCTCCTGCTAAGGCATGGAACGGAAAGGAAAGGAAAGGGATTCATGAGAATATTATACAATTATTACTACGGTCTTCACGTAACTTCAAGAAGGAAAACAAAAGTCATTACTTGACGCTATTTGAGAACAAACATAATAACATGTAATGCGTGCAAAAGAACCTTCACAATTTGGATCCGACCCCGACATAGTTGGTAAAATGCTTTTAGTATGATGGTGATCCTTAAGACCCTTGTCCCTCGTCGCCGTCGCGGCTCTCAGTACTCTTCAGACACTGATATAGGGCGTACCTTATTGTACATGTTGCGTTGTTCGTGGTGGCGGTATGAGCTGCCAGCGCCGCTGCCGGTCGTCCAGCGACGGAACGGCGACGACTGCTCGCTCTGTGAACAATACATAACATATTGTTAATAAAAAAAATATCATACATCATATGATGGTACGACCATGATAGGGTTGAATGTCGGCGTACAGCGTCGGCCTGACCATATTATTGGTAAACGAGGTAGCGTTTCTACATGTCATGCCAGCAGAAATGGTTCGGCACGACCGGGGAAGTACTACCCATAATAAATATGTTTTACTTCACCATACCTAATCAAAATCAAGCTGTTCCATGCCTTTTGAGACAGTAATTGATTGAAATATTATAATTACAGTGTTATTATTTGTTATGTTATCTTGTAAAGTGAGTGCAATAAACTTTCTTCAATGTTATTTAGATAGGGTTTTTAAATGTCGTTATATACGAGTAAACATAGTGAGTAGTTACCTATACCTACTAACATCGAAAAAACTGGTTACATATTAAAGCTTTTTTAAAGGTCGTGGCTACATATATATATCAATCAACTACGTTAGTTTTAAAAACGATACTGGAGTGTATAAAAATCCTTCATCTAAAATTCACTTTACGACATCACTTTGCTCAAACTTTTTATGAACTGCGTGAGAGTTGTTTTTCGTTTTTAATGTTGTTTAGAATTACGCGTTTATGAGTAACGGGCATATGAATGGGCAGTGAAGTGTTTATCTTGGAAAGGTCATGACCGCGGCTCTCTCTTCTAAATTCACAATGAAATTGCTATATTATGCAAGTACTGAAAGCTGTCTGTGAAACGGACAAAATTGCTATGAAAAAAGTGCAAGAGACGTAGATTATCATCGAAAAAGATCATTCATGCCATCACAATAGAATTGCTTTGTGGGAACAATTAAAATATAAAATTCATAGGAAATTTAATAAATAAAACTAAACCATCTTTATGGAAAAAAACGATTGCTTGTCAAAAAAAATGGGTAAAATAATACAATTTTAAAATCGTGATAAAATTTAATATTAACCGGTATTATCTATCTATCAGCTCACATCAGCATGCAAGGCAATGCAACTATTACAATAAGTATGCTAATTTAAATAAGAAAAAAAACAATCCAACCTGCAAAATCCCAACGAATGAGACCAACACCAAATAATACGCACAAAACTTCTTAAAAACGACACAAATGTTACCAGACTCAGTAACTGACACACTAAGACTAACCACAAATTAAAACTGTCACAAAATAACCGCAGCCCGGTGGAATTAAATGGAAAAACTATGTCATTCACTAAACTGGTGCTGTGGACTAAACATAAAGAGAGTCATATTGTACGGTATTTGCTTAATAACCACAGGGCTGTCGCAAATTAAAGCTCTCAGAATAATTATGATAATTTCGACGAATTATATAGAAGAAAGATTGAAAATACTTTTATTAACGTCGACAAGACGCACAGTTTATTAAAAAAAAGAATACCAAAGAAATCTACAGGAATAAAGTGCATGCATGTCTATTTGGGATTCATAGATCAACAATCATAAGATCATCATCAACCAATTTATTGTTCTACTACTGGACAACGGTCTCCTCTTAGAGCGTAAGAGGTCAGGCTATAGTCCACGATGCTAACCTACTGCGGGTGACTTTACATGCCGTCTAGAAAATTTCCCAGGCATCACAACACTCACAAGATCAACCGCTTTAAACCAGCAGCTCAATGTATCAAAGGTTCACTATGCCATCGGACTAAGAGAACGGTAGTTCAATAGATCAACAGGCCACATTATTATGATCAATGTTTTATTAGGTCAAGAGGTTAAAATTTCATTTCCCGCTTGAACTATAAATCTGAATTTCGCATGTGCCTCAAGTCTACTCATACGAAATCAGCAAGCGATACCGATAACTGCTAATTTCTTCCCTGAATAGGAACATGCTATACTTTACAGGTAGATATTATATTCCGTTCAAGTTTACAGCCAAGAACGGAAGGAAACCGTCTGGGTTAAGTGCATAATATGCAATAAAGACAAGTGCCACAAGTCATTGATCGAAGTATTAAAGTAATTGTACAAAATGGTCACACTATCATCCGTTGTTGGAATACTGAACGGCTTCGTGGACAAGTGAAGCGATTGATATAGATATAAATGGAATAATTGAGGAGTCATTGGACCCTCACAATAGAGACAGCAGAGAATACTTTGGTATAGGTTATAGAAGTGACTTGGCAACAGATACGCTTTCAGCACATAAATGTATTTGATGCGAGTACGATGCACTGTTGCTTTATATCCCGCGAGTTATCGGAATCCGAACTAGTATGATGTATTATGTAGTAAGATAAGAGCTCTGGGTTCAAAATGTAATGATTTAATAAGAGCTTGAAGAGGCATTATGTAATTAGACTTCAATAGCACTTAGTATTTGATAGTAGTCTAAACTCTTAAGGAGGTTCACTAGTTTTTCGTTTCTGGACTCTTTTCAAACACGTCAACTCATGTGGGTCACAGTTATTTTATCATATCCAATTTGACAATGCAATTGAAGTGAATGCTGGTATGTGGGCGACATGTGACTGGTAGGAAGTGGCTAAATTGATCGTAATTGACGATATTGCCGCGCCCCCGCGGATGGCATTGAATCGTTCCTTGCGTCTGTCTGAATGTTCCTCCGTCTGGGATTACTCAGATATTTAAAATAGTTCAGTTACTTAAATTTTAGGTAAATTTGCAGACAGATTTGTGTACAGAATGACCAACGCGGGGAATTCCTACAATCACTTATTCGTCACGATCAATCTCCGCAGCAGAGTATACGACTATAAATTCAGGAGATCGAAAACTCCCGCGCACACTTCAGATGCATCACGATTGTTACGACGAAACATAAACAACGACGGGAGTGTTTTGATTCAGTGTTACCTGTTATAAAATGACTTGTTTCTCTACGTCACGTGAGTTATTTGTTTCTGTTATTATTTATAAGGCATTGTGCTAATTATTTATTTAATTAACTGAAGTAGAAACATAAATAAATCATTTCACTCATCACACCATACAGGATATTTTTATTATAGCCTTTATCCTCTCATTTTATTGACATAAATAGGTAGTGTACATATACAATAAAAATAAAGCTCTTATAAATTAGATGATGAATAATATTACATCAACATTTTCCCCATATCAACATCAATCCACAAGAGGGATTGTGTTATAATTAGAGGTGGGCGTCTACCCGGTAAGAATCCGAACTTTGGGTAAATAATAATTAATACCAATTTTTACCTTCCCAATTATAATTTATACCGGGTAGAAATTAAAAAATAATAAACCAAATAACATTATAATTTTCACATGTTTGCCAGCAGTTTCAGTGTTGCCATTTGTTGTACGGCTATTCTGTACTTTCTTAAAATGGTACACGGCAATACATTAATAAAAGTAAAATAATTATGCAATTCTAATGTTCCAATATTAGTTTTATCAAAAATATACTGTACCTACATATAAAAATAATAATTAAATGTACAGTGGGTTATAGCTGTTACCTGACCCACCGAGACCCCGCCGTCCCACCTAGGGCGGGTCAGGTTACAGCTATAACCCACTGTACATGTAGAGATAATAATATATTAAATTATTTATTTATTAAAAATATTGTTTACCCCTACGAATAAAATACCCAAACATCGGCTTTTTACCGGGTAAACGCCCATCTCTAGTTATAATCCACAAGACTGAATGCGAGAGGTTGGTAGACTTCACAAGCCATTGAGAAAATCTCACTATAGAAATAATAGAAGATGTCCTCTCGATGTTTTCCTCCACCGATTAAGCGCGATATAATTAAGTATTAATATGCACATGACTTCGAAGATTCAGTATACTTGTAATTTTAACCAGATTATCACTGCTAGCCAAGTACAATATATGATATTATAAGAAAAATTACAGTTTTTTTTTAAACAATCGATACAAAACTGCTCTTTTTTGTCAACCCTAGTGAAAAGTAGTCGCAACGTATATTTGTGCACGTCGGAACACCAGACATGTCAGTGTCAGAGACAGACAGGCTGTTTGCTGAAGAAAACCCCGAGCACGCGAAGATGACGTCTCGACGTCACTGTGATGATGTGGAGATGCGCAAGAGAGACTGTAGGACACTCGGGTCAAAATAAGTATAGCCATCCTTTTTAGATCCGTTCCATTATGGGTTAATACAGATTTGTACCGGTGCAATCACTCCATAATCAAAGTTCGCTGGAATTGAAGTGTTAATATAACCAGTGAAATACATACCATCGCGCTCGTATACCCCGAAAAGTTAGGCAGAGGTCGAGGACACCCACAATTCGCCTTTTGCATTTTCTCGTCCAGTCCCACTTTATAGACAGTGTAAAATCGATTTTGAGTGATTTTTAAGGCTAAACGTTCAGACTTGGGCGCGTAATTCAATTTTTCCTTGTTTTTTCGTATTTTTTTCAGCTATAATACATTCTAGACAATTTGACCCGTGAACAAAGTAGTTTGGTCTATCCAGGACTTGTATGAACTAACTTCTAAGGCTGGATTTATATAGTCACGCTGTTAGACGTTATTTTCGACCGGTCAAAGGTCTTCTTTATTCAAACCTGAAGACGTAAAACGACGTGACGTGGTCTGAAATGCGCGTAAACGTCATTAGTCAAGGGGTTTAAAAAACCAATAAATCGGTAGGGCTAAAACGAAGGTTTTCTATGAATCATAATATGATTCAAATTAGGAAAATTTATGCAATTAATTTCAGGGAAATTTCTTTTGACCTTTAAACATATATATGTCGAATTCGAAAAAGAGGACCTCCTTTTTTGAATGAGGTAAAAAATGTTGGGACTAGTCATTTTATGTGTTGAGGGTGTTTACAGGTACAATTATCCCCCATTAATATGCACTGGTATTTTGAACTCTAATCATTGTTACACACGAATTATATAATTATTAAAAGATAATCACGACTGCAAATGTAAATATCACTTCTGAGAAAACCCGAGACAAGATTTTCATCTTGAAATAAAATCACATTAATTTTAATCTTTTTTAAATTATACAAACTTACTAAACATGGTCAGTGTCGTAACTTATATTTAGATTATACTTAATTAATAAAGACGAATTTTCCGCAAATTGTTTTTAAGGAAACTACCATTATTAACCTCACATTTATACAGAACGATATTTACCTATATTCAAAATTCTACCTACATATTATGGCAATGGTGTGGAAGATTTAGGAACTTGTTTTACTCGTATTAGGTATTTGGATCCCTCAATAAAATAATATCATAAGCTGTTCGTGTTTTACTGATTTTAGTAGTAGTAATGCCTGCTGGCATGTCTACATGCCTTAGGCTCAGCAACGCATCTGCAACTCCTTTGGTTTTGCAGATGTCCAACCAACTAACCATCAGGTACCTCGCCTGCTCGTTTGCCGAGTGGACATGGGCGAGGACATGAACAAAAACTGCTGGAGAAAAGGCAACTGGACAATTTCCAAGGTTTTTTTTTCTAAAAGATGCAAAGATTATTTTTCTGATCTTATTTTTTTTTTCAGGTGTACAAGAGGTGAATTTATATAAACATGTATCAAAATCGTTTACCTCTTCTTTATCCTCCGAGGTATACCATACGACCATCTTCATTAACAATACACGAAAACGTTTTTATTCTTATCACTACGGAAACCACAAAAACTATCCACGCGCCGAGAATATTCGCAATCAATCACAATTTACAACACTCTCAACTTTGAAATCCGAAATTTCACAGCAGAGTCCTTGAAGCGCCAATAAGATTCGAAACACAATAAATAACCGAGAATTCCGTAACAATTTAAAAGAAGAATGTGTTTGTGTTCGAAAATGGAAGATACGGTTCGCAAAACAAATTATTCTGCAGCCGAAATTCGTTCTAGCAAGATATCCCGCTGTACACTATCACGGTTGAGTAGCAACTGGCTAGTGATGGGACGTTGAATGTCCCCGCCGTGTCCCGTCGCGCCGCTGTCGCCTGATTGGTGACACAATGCAGAATTACAATAACAATACTCGTACTAAACAAAACAGTTTCCGGAGCGGGCGGTGCAAGACATAAAGTTAACATACATTATGCATTTCCAAGTCCTTGACTAAACCATTGAGGTTTTCATTGAGGTAGTGAATAAAACGCTTCTTTTTTTGAATGACTAAATGAAGATCGGGAGGTTTTTTTTGTATCGGACGCAGGAAATACAATTTTAGTTGATAATTGAGAAAATATAAAAAGGATGCATATACTAATACTAATAATAGCTTGTCTTAGACAAGTTGTCTACAAACTTCGAAAACTAAAATAAAATCAAAGTACGTCTTTGTTTACAAATTCTAGGAATGTAAAAAATCCCGTCGATACATCTAAACGTTCAGCTGTGATCTAAATTCATAAATCCGTGTTTATAATTCAGATGTCTGCTTTCACATAAAAATGCAGCCTAATTCCGAGTGCTGATCTTTTGATCGTTAATCAAGATACAGTTCTAGACTAAACAACATGTTAAATAGTTTAGTTAACTCTCAATTAACTGACTGAATATTCTTCGAAAAGATTACATTAATGCGTGATTCTGAATGAATTTATTTTCGTCTCAATGTTTATTGGAAGTGATGTTACTATAGTACAGATTTTGTGTATGATCAATTGAGCATAATGTATTAAATAATAATAAAGAAGTTTATTAGCAACCAAATATTACAACACAATGGAGCTCTGCCTCCTGAACTAGGTAGAACTTGTATCTCAGGAGACAAAGCCTTCTTTAAACCATACAATGGCTGTGGTAAACAATAGCCTTCCGATTAATTGCTAATTAATCTGGTTACAGCGTCTTTCGGATGAGGTAAGAATGAATTTATGAATGAATATGAATATTATGAGGTGTTTTAAAAAATGTTCCGGTAGAATTCTAAGTTTGTAAGAGATCAGAAACTATTCTCAAAGTAGAATATTAGAAGTTAAAGTTTACGCTCGGATTCGATTCTATGCCTTTCCTGTTTTTTCTACACCTGCAGGGTATACATGCGGGCCACGACATCATTTTGTCGTTGCATTATCTCGTCTTCAGGCATAGCTTCGACACAAGAAACAAGACGACAAACTTCGTGGCATGTATATTAGCCAGTCTAGTTAAATCGCCACCGCTCGTCACTCGCACCAAGCGTCACAGGAAAACCTTTGGTCGTCATCCAGTATTATGTCTGCCTAACCCATAACAGGATAGTTATATCATTTCTGGCTATCAGCCACGCGATTCTCTGAGTAGGCGACCCAGACTAGAGGGGAAGTTAACACCTAAATTAAAACAGACTAAGTATTTAGGCGCCTATTAGATGAGACTAATGAAAAAGTGGAACAAGTTGGGTTAATAAAATTTGTGTCCATCTGCAGTTTCTCCCCTGATGCGTAAAATTAACTTAGCCACGCGGTTTCGCCTGATTGCTGGCTGCTAATGTTCGCAGCGTAATGTTAAATAGCCTATATCATTCGTCAAGAGTTGGGTTATCAAACACAAAATATTTTTAGAAATACAACTGGTAGTTCTCCTGAGATTAGAGCGTTCAAATAAAAAAACCAACGATACCCTTACTTTATTATATAAGTAGATAGATTGATTGCAGAGAGTTTATAATATCGATTCTACCTTGAGAGAATACAAGCATGACGTTTTAATAATGTAGCTTTTCATGCGACGTAGCCAGATACACTATCTGGTTTCGTAAATTTCCGTAGGTGGCGGTCGGCAAAGGATTATATAAAAAGAGATAGGAAACCGCATCTATATGCAAACTGATAAAATCATACTGCATAAACTTGGCTGGAAAAGAGAAGTGTGATGTGTCAGATTTGTAACGGGGTCTTTCTAGGTTTTTGTAGCAAAGATACTTCTTTTGATTAAAATAATGCGATGCTGACAATGTTTTCCCGTCTTCGGCTATAGCAGCAGATACAAATGTAGGATGCAAAGCAGTAAGTTCGTTAATAGCCTTAAATTGAAGCACCTTCAGGCTCCTCCGTGGACATCCTAATAAAACAAAAGACGGAACAATATCTTTGTAGACCAGACAAAACCATAGGTCAACCATTTCACACCGTTAACAATCAACATTGGCCTATTGTACAGAGTTTATGAGCTTCATCGATGGTCCATAAACACGTATCCATTTATCCAATGCATCCGCTGGACAAATACGACTTGTGAATAGGCGAGTGACGTCGGTAACCGCGACTAGTGCATGCGATCACGATGTCATTTGCATTTCTTATTAGCAAGTCTCATTCGCAAGATCGATAGGTGATAGTGTTGTATAATAGAAAAGGAATGCTAATATTATGTGACGTCTGATCAATGTATAGCTTTCTTCATTTCATTGTTTGGAAATACACTTTTTTATTAAAAACAGAGCAAGGCTAGGCCATATTGCTACAGAAATATGGAAATAGATACTGAAATAAATTGTTAACTATTATTCCATAAGGTCACGCAGAACAAACTTAGGTACTCCTTTAGTCTTGCAGTATTGTGCTTGGAATCAGATTTAGCTATTCTGTTCTAACTATACCAATATTATTGGTTCAGTATCGGTTTTTAGTTTATTAGAATGGGTAATTCGAGTATTATTTATTCGTAGGGTAATTCTGAATATTTTGAATATAATTAACAGAATTTGCCGTCTGAATACAATTGTCAAATTTGAAAGACGCTTGCATTCAGAATGATGATACTTGTCTATGTCATGTTGAAATGATACCAAACCTATCAAACGAGATTTATTTAATAAAACTAAATAGAAATAGCTTTCATAATATTACTTAGTTGGTTCTCGGCATCTTGCGGTCAACACAGTCAATACAAACAAAACAATTAATGGACCTGAGTCACTGCCGACCCCGATGCGCTATCGGCCGGTGAATGAGCTGTTATTTGTCTATCGGAGTGATTTATGCCCATTTTGTAATGGTAGTACTAGTGATATGTCATTTTAACAATTATAAACATGATATTTATTCCTACATAGTTGCTGTAATTGATTTATCTGCCGCTACTACAATTTATATCGTCAAAATAGTTAATTTATATCGATTATTAGTTTCTATTTGTATTGAATTGAATATTGAATGAAAGAGAGTAGTAGTTAAATTGGGAGATAAGTTTTTTTTTATTGACTGAATTTAAAAAAGAATGGTTTCATTAGCGTAGTTGTCTTAAGCGCGACTGCTACGCGAGAGGTCCTGGTCGATTCCCAGTTCGATTAGCAGCTCGGAGTTTGTATTTAAGCTCAATTTTATTAAGTATAAGTATAAATTATCTAACAACATAGAATCATGACGTGTCATTGTTGATATTTAATTCATGGAACTAGTCACAAGTGTGGTTAATAGTAAGAGAGGGAAAAATATTTAAAAAAAATATATCGAATATGTTGTTGCATTATTCATTACAAATTATATTCCAGGTATTAGTTCTAAATAAACAAGTACATACCTAAGTACTCATAATATGTACACAAATTTCCAGTAAATTTAAAGAATATAATTTACATGTAATTTGTGTTCATATATCTACCTCAACCCATTACATTGTCCACTGCTTGGCACGGGTCTCCTCACAGAACGAGAGGGAATAAGCTACAGTCCACTACGCTAACCACCAGGTTAGCAGACTTAACACGCCGTCAAGAAAACCTATATATATATGCAGGTTTCCTTACAATGTTTTCCTTCACCGTTTAAGCGCGTGGGGAAATGTCAGAGGTGCGAGCCTTGGATTCGAATTCGAGGTCTTAGACTTGTAAGTCCAATAGTGATATCACTAGGCTATCAATGCACCGACTTTTACCGGTCTTTTCGTAAGCGTAACTGCTACGGCAGAGGTCTTAAGCTCCGTTCTTTTTTATGACATTCTTGGTAGCAGCTCGGAAGTTTGGTTTTGTGCCGGTAAATAGCTCCTTGCTAAGTCCACGTGGGACTTTAACATTTGTAAAAATGGCAGTGAATTGTGCTGAGAAACCCCCTAAACATTCTGGGGATGCAGGCATCACGCCTGTATTTCCAGTTTGTTATATGTTTTAAATGTATGGCCTAACTTTTGGTGCATATAAAACAAATTCATTTAGTTTTGGTATCCAGTTAATCCAGGACCGTGGTGGATGGCACAAACTTAGGGAGGCCTATACCCAGCAGTGGGTGAAATCAGGCTGTGGAGGATGATGATGATGATCCAGTTAAAAACATATAGTATGTGTCTTGCAGATTCGATAAAAAAATAAGTAACCTATGAACTCTTATCCGCACAACAAAACTACAGGCGAACTACATAGCCCAAAACCTAAATACAATAAACTACAGGATGTTCTAGATACCCACGGCTATACAGGATGTATACGTATTGAATTGTGTCACTGTATAAATGTTAAACAATAGGCTAGTTCGCAAAATATTAGCAATCTGACGTCATTGTGACGTAGTTGTGACCGTAGAACCCAGTAATTAAAAGACACAATGACATACATTAAAATAAAAGCTGTGTAAACGTTCGAATTATGAAATCGTTGCGCTGGAGTTGGTTTCAGAAACGGAAAGCACCGGCGAGAATATTTTTAGTACCTAACGTCGCCATCCTGAAAAGTCAATATTATGTACGAATTCAAATATTATTTTAAAGCTATTAGCAAAACGGTGCTTAAAGTCCAATATTCTTTTAAATAATACTAAAACATACTATGTAATTAGAAAAATAATACCTACTGATTAAGTATTTAATGACATACACAATAGACACTTATATGAAACACACGAGTACATAATTATCAAGCTATACATTGCCAAAAGCTGTCCTGATTGTATACTCTTTCGGTGCAATGACATAGGCTTATATTAAAAACCGGTTTACGCTGACCTCTCACTGTACTAAAAGCCTATACAATTCGAGATCAGCTTAAACTGGAAATGTTTAGCTTGACCTGTAGCCGAGTGTACAATAATGTGTGGAATACCTCGTGCCGACTCGACCGTAAAGTAACCGTATTAAGTGTCATATAATTACGCATACAAATTTTGCACATTTCAATTAGTCTCATCATAAGAACAATACGTTACTTGTATAAGACCCGTCAAGCTCCTCGCTATAGATACAATGTAAAATCTATTGTGTTGGTCTCATGACACCGGTATAGGCAACAATGAAAAGCAATCTACAATGATACAAGATAGTTGCTAGGTACGGCGGTCAGCACATGAAGTTACCACATTAATACTCGTATGTCAATTTTTTTAAGATTATTTTAAACTTAATGATCAATATTTTAAGGTTTAAAATCATTTGGAGAAATTTGTCAGTTATATATTTAACTTGATGTGTGGGCGACTTTACTTGCTTCTCGATATTGTTCCGCTTTATCGAGACACGAAAATTCTCGTGTATTCAAATATCTTTTACATAATGTATGCTTTACAAAACATGGGTGTTGTTTTTGAATAAATGCGGCAGTTTAAAAAACATTTTATGTACTTGAAACATATGGTACAGAAATGAATAAAAAATGAGCGTAACTAAAAGCTTTTATAAATGGTAATTCAGGTAACTACACTGTGGTGATTGTTTTTCCATATATTCCATTTTTGTATTTATTAATTCAGCGTGATAACAGTGACAGTATACCAACCGAATGGGCTGTATAGAGATGTGCTTGCAAATAAGCTAAAGTTTATGAATTTTAACACTGAATAACCAAGAGTCAACGACAGCTGAAAAATCGGTAAAAATTTGTAGAATAATACCTTAAGCATAAGGGCAGATTTAAAACAATTTCAAGGATTTAGTAGTACCTTCTTCAATAAATTTAAAAAAATTATAACCTCATGAAAACGTTCATCCAGAATTTCAATACTAGGAATGCTAGGAATCTGAATGCGTTTTTATGAGCCCATAAAACATATTCAAAAACAAAGTTAAACATTGCGCTAACGCGGTTTGTACGTCAGCGGAAACGATCACAAACCCATGAAAACGTCTGCAAATCTCACAATAATTTGACAGGCAACCAAAAATGTATGTATGTACAAGTTAGACCGAATTAGATTATTTTCTACTTGCCTGTAATTAAACCATGACGTCAGAAATACGGGAATAGAATATAATAAAATAAACAAAATGAGACTAACGTGCTTGAAATCGAAGAATAATCAAATATTTTTTTTTTTTTTTTTTTTTTAAAAAAAAAGCTTACTAGCAATGTGGTTCACACATTACTAGTATTCTTGTTAACCCCTCGTGCTAAGCTAAATGCTTGTGTTACGAGTGGGTTCACGTCGGTAGTGCAATGGGTGGGGTTCGAACCGGCAACCACATGATCGCAAGTCCGACGCCCTAGCCATTAGGCTACCGCCGCTTCTAATTGAATTGTCAGTGGGCCCAAATAATTAATACTTATTTGTTCGGTACCAGAATTCGCGCTTAATCGTCAAATAGTTGAAACTTTAGATATTCGGAAGTCTTAAACCACCAAAATTACACGCGAAGACATTCAAAAGTAAAGTGCTAAGGTAGCCAAAAACAAATGTAAAAAACTCACAATTCTTAACAGTTTGGCCATGAATCTTTCACAAACTTCAGTAGGCATCTTAACACACTATCACTAGAGATATGGAACGAAATTAAACTAACACTTGAAAATCTTGAGATAAATGTTCAATTTGAGAAAAAACACGTCCGTCCCCCGCGAGTGTTGCGCGTAGACTGCTGAAGTGAACATTTGAGAGCGTGTAGGTGGTTTAATATCTGCTATCAGGTTTAACGTTATCAGGGATTGTGGACGCGTCATTGAACGAGTTTGAAACTAAATATCACTAGCACAAAACAGGGTGAAAATGGATTGGACGCATTTACAAAGAATTCGGGATTAGGTAGAGATTGAATAAGCGTCATTCGTGGATAAGGTTTCCATATTTTTATCTCAACAATATAAGCATAAAAATAGCTCAGATTACAGTTATAATCCAGTGTTATTCACAACCTATTTATATTTAAAAATAACTATTAAAAATTCGATGTTTTCGATACGATATTAGTTCGAAGTACATATTTACGTCATAACGGCCTATGATTCAGATTTCAAATATTCTCAGGAGATTTTGACTGATAACCTTTTCCACTAAAATATTGGGAGGACGTTCGGAAAGGTCGTTTTTTTTTAAGATCGTGAACACTGGCACTCGCTAAGTTCAGAAATAAAGCCAGATGGTGCGGCCGTAATATAAACGCTGCTACGTAAATTCTGGTTAAACAAAGAGAGGTTTCGAAGAGATTATAAATATGTAAATCGATTTGGCGAATTTCTTTTTTATTATTAAGTTATTAGTAAGTATTTAAACATAAATGTTCGCGGAACGTGGAGACTTCCTTCCAATGTCTTAGATTAGATAAGCATTTATTTTATATATTACGCGATATAGACCAGGGTCGATAATTTTTAAAACCAAAAAAAATCATAGTAGGATGAAACCCATTAGAAAAGGAGGGAAATATTATAAAAATGAAAGGAAAAATAATTTACGGGCGATCTGAGGTTGGGAAGGGGATGGGGGTGAGTTTTTAAGGGAAAAAAAACGGTTTTTCTCGATTTCCGGCAAAACTAAAAGTCCTATCGAAAAAAGTCAAATGGCAAAGTTGTAGATAATAAAAAGATCTAAAACTTTTGTATTTACACTTTTTTCACATAACCTCAAAATTTATGTGAAAAATTCAAAAAACCAAGTTTTTGGTTTTTTATTTTTATCTTTTACAAAAAAATTTTTTTTTAACGAAATTTTGTGAAAACTTACCTTTTTATGTCCCAAATACGCTGTAATTTATTTGATTAAAAATATTTATTTTTTCAACTTATTTTGAATTAATATCGAAAAAACACCCTAATTTTCAATCGAAAATTCACCCGTCAAAATATCAGCTTTTTTCAAAAAGTTGGTATGGTTTCTGTTCGTTGAAATCTCTACTTTCCGATGGTGAAAAAAAAAATATGTTACTATGGTAAATCTTCTCAGAAAACGCCAAAATTAAAAAAAAACTTAAATTCGAAAAAAAATATTTAATTATTATAAATAATTTTGAGCTATTTATTAAAATTTACACTTTAATTACTCGAAAAACGTTAGATTACATGTGACGTTGATAATAAAAAAATTACAAATAAAAATATACTACTATAATTAACAAACAAATAAGTTAATTAAATTAATATTTAATAAGACATCTACAATATTTGGAGAAAGTTGTCTAATTTTCTTTAAATTATATGCGTAGATGCCTATTTATAACTATTTTGAGATAAATTATATATATACCTGAGTAGATATACCTGAGTGACCTACGAAAAATTGTAGCCCATCAAAAGGTATTTCGTGGAGAAGTGGGGAAGGGGCTAGGCGGGTCTGGGTCTTACTACATACATACCCTGCCTGAGATCGAATTTTTCTTTCACTAGAAATTTTCTTTAATTAGAAAATTCAGTTCTTTGTGAAAATTTCGCAATATTTAATGCTAAAAAATAATAAAAAATAAGCATATATTTTTTTTTTTCACCATCGGAAAGTAGAGATTTCAACGAACAGAAACCATACCAACTTTTTGAAAAAAGCTGATATTTTGACGGGTGAATTTTCGATTGAAAATTAGGGTGTTTTTTCGATATTAATTCAAAATAAGGTGAAAAAATAAGTATTTTTAATCAAATAAATTACAGCGTATTTGGGACATAAAAAGGTAAGTCTTCACAAAATTTCGTTAAAAAAAAAAATTTGTAAAAGATAAAAATAAAAAACCAAAAACTTGGTTTTTTGAATTTTTCACATAAATTTTGAGGTTATGTGAAAAAAGTGTAAATACAAAAGTTTTAGATCTTTTTATTATCTACAACTTTGCCATTTGACTTTTTTCGATAGGACTTTTAGTTTTGCCGGAAATCTAGAAAAACCGTTTTTTACCCTTAAAAACTCACCCCCATCCCCTTCCCAACCTCAGATCGCCCGTAAATTATTTTTCCTTTCATTTTTATAATATTTCCCTCCTTTTCTAATGGGTTTCATCCTACTATGATTTTTTTTCACTTTTCATTATTTTTAAAGGCTTCTACCCTGGACTAATAGGCAAATCGACAAATACTTTGCTCAACCTGGGAAATGAACTCAGGAAAGGCCGCGATACCAGCACCTGCAGTCTAACTAAAATCTTTTCAACTGTTACGTAACGCTGTAAAAAAATCGTGACATAAAAGTATAGTTAAAAAACAACTGTTTCATACAATAATACTGACAATTATTCAGCAAAATCCGATAATTAACCGCTTTTTAGTGATAATCGAGTTATTATAGTTTCAAAAAGCCTGATTAATGGTGAAATTTTAACATTCAATTTACAAACAATAAGCTGTAGCGGAATATTTTCTGCACATTCCAAGTTCATTCAACTTTACCTACCAGGTTAGTAAGACAACTGGAGTGTACACCCAAATGATTGCGTGTGCGCATCATGAGTTCAAAACATTGCCGCACCTTTATTATCACATTTTGCAATAAAATCATAAATTTTTGACATAAATATACCTTGTATATCTTATATCTAGATTATGTTTCATAAGTTTGTATCGGTTTATTTTATATAGCATTATTGGTGTAGGCAGAAACTATGGAACGCCAAATCTAACACAGAAACCTCTTCAACTTTTCCCATTATTTCCTATATATATATGCTCATAAGGGTTTTAGAGTGTATCTTCAATTGTACTGCCTGCCTGTCGACTGCCTCGTTGGTCTAGTGGTCCCAATCGCGACTGCTACGCTAGAGGTCTTGGGTTCGATCCCCATGTCGAGCAAAGTGTTATTGAGTTTTTCTATGAAATTCTCAGTAGCAGCTCGGAGTCTGGATTTGTGCCCGGTGAATGGCAATAGGCTCGCCCCCTATTACATGGGACCCAAACATACCGGCGAACTGTGGGTGTACATTAAGTGCACCTCTGCCTAACCCTGCGGGGAATACAGGCGTGATGGTATGTATGTTATGTATATGTTCAATTGTACTCATACTTATTTGCAGATTTACGTAAATAGTAATTTAATATGTTACGTTGTATTGAAGTTTGTATGATTCAACACATAAGTTAATACCCTATGTTATGGAATTCTATGAGAGGTCAACGCCCGGAAGTCTTCCGGCTGTGATGATGAATGATTCAGCTATGATAATGATATAATATTATGTATGTATAAACAAAACTGTATTATATTATACGCTATTTTATATTACAGCATTGCATTATGTAGGACGTGAACATTATCGCCGTGCAAGTAATCTGAGGGATTTGGTCTTTATTGATATTATAATGTCAACAAGGGATATATTGTTATCGCTTTTGTTTGAATACAAAAGAGTGAGACAGAGAGATAATAATTCAACTATTTATGACGACTTTAAATTCTTATGGCTGCTATAAACAATTATCTTGTTCATTACATTTTATCGTTTAATGATTTTAAACCTTTGTAAAGTTTTGAGGTTGTTTCAAAAAGAAACAATGCAAGTGACCGTGTTAGTACACAAAAATATTGATTTAAAAAAAACGGATAAGTATTTCATGTACTGATGTCTGACGAAATAAAAACAAACCAGGATAAGAAGTGTGTGTAGTCTACTAAACGCGACTCCTGAACGTCAGGTCCAGGATTGATTCTCAGGTCAAGCATAGTGCTATCAGGTTTTTCAATTAAATTCTCATTAGCAGCTCGGAGTATAGATGTGTCTCCAGTTAAGGGCAACATGTGAGATTTTAGAGGACATAACAATTTTAAAATATGCATTATCCATAAAAAAATATATGTGTAAGTGTTAGTACGCAGATCCTTGAATAACTGCATGCTGAAGTAATCTGAATCATAAAGCACTTGATAACAATAACAATTTACACGATTGCGCATCTCAATCCTATCAAATACGGAAGCGGAAGAGAGATCAATGCGAAACATTGGATTTTTTTACTGTATACATGTATGATTTGAGCTGAATATATTTGTTGTGTGTGCTACTTGTGGAATTGTGCAAAAATATTCACATACTCATATATCATTTAAAAGAAAACCACAATTGCTGTCCCACTACTGGGCAAGAAAAGCGAAGTTTGAAGCGGCGGTAGCCTAATGGCTAGGGCGTCGGACTTGCGATCATTTATGGTTGCGCCGGTTCGAATCCCACCCATTGCACTACCGACGTGACCGACTCGTAACACAAGCATTTAGCTTAGCACGAGGGGTTAACAAGGATACTAATAACGTGAGACGCACATTACACAGCTAGTAAGCTTTTTTTTAAAAAAAAAAGAGTCCATAGGGGTTAGGCTATCTGTCATGATCGTAGCGAATGTTACGAATCGATGAAAAGATAAGGGAATACCCTTTTGCCTCCCAAGGTGAGATATCCACGAGTATTTCGCATCAAAGCGATATTAATAATTAATTTGTGGTTCCTGCTAATAACAAACAATAAAATCAAAGTTGTCCCTGGTAAAAAAAAGGTTGGGAGCCATTGGTATAGAACAATAGCCGGCCATCTTAGACGGAGCTAAAAATAGCCATAATATAAATAGATTGCATGTAAACTGGAAGTAAAGATAAGTACAGCTACTGATAAAACTGAGATTTCTTTAACATGTATTTGTTTAGGTGTATCACTATTGTGAGCGTGACTTAAATAGATTGAAATAAGTTTGTAGTATGCTATAAATAAATACTTCTTTTTGTGGTTAGATTCTCATATTGGCAAAATATGACTTCATTTGCCGTGCCTGACAAGTCCCATGTTCTTATTTTAACCATTGTAACATTTACTTAATTTGTGGAGTGCAATCAATGTATTGTATTGAAATATTTGTACGGATTGA
The DNA here is from genome assembly GCA_958496365.1 of Subacronicta megacephala. Lineage (NCBI taxonomy): Eukaryota > Metazoa > Arthropoda > Insecta > Lepidoptera > Noctuidae > Subacronicta > Subacronicta megacephala. Next base: position 11,440,382 of record OY292533.1, read on the forward strand.
TGTTGTCATTAATGTTTTCCGTCTTCTGTGAAGCGCGTTTGCTTTGATGAGTGGGTGTATGGATACCGAAGCCAATTGATTTCGACGGTTAGAAGGCACACATTATGTAGTATTATGTGTTACGTTTAGGGAGGGTTTGGACGAAAAAAGGTGTTCTGGCTCCGGGTTTTGCATGTGCATGTATTTGAATGTATGTCATGATGTGCCTACACACAATTCAACTTTGTTGAAAATATATTTTTTTCGTTTTACTGTTGGTATGTTTCACGAGACTGGATGTTGACTCACCACAATCACATAGGCGTACACCAAATTCCCCTATTAATACAACATCGGCACTTACTACACCAACAATTGCCTGTTCATCAAATCTCTATTTAGTTTCAGACTAACGGCCGGTTTCAATAACGGCTGTTTCAGTAAATTTGCCTACTAGAGATATCCTGTGTTCATTATATTCTGTCAAATTCCTATCTTTAGTAACCAAACCTAGTGTCATATTTGTGTCAGACTGAAACCAGCCTAGGAACTACATCCAAGAATAAAAGAGCTTCTACGCTTCTAAAAATCAGTTGTTTATACTTCTAGATTCTAGATTTGTGGGACACGTGGCAAACGCATAGGTTCTTTACACACGACTTCGCAATAATATGGACTTCGTTATCGGTGAATGAGTTTATATTCTCCGACAATAGTAACAGGAAAAAGACTCGAATACAAATGGCATGTTAAAACATGCTTTTATTTGCTCAGACGGTCTAGGGTTGTCTACTTTACAATACATAATTACATAATCGAATATAACTACTCTGTAAAGGAAACTCAATGGCAAATGAAATGCAATAACTGAAGAAAAAATAATCCGCAGTTTCCTTGAAAGGTTCTCGAGTGGAAATTTCAGATTTTGTCAATGAACAGATCGTTTAGTTTAGTAGAATTTGTCCATTAACTTGATTGGTTAGGAGTTTACACCTTGTCGTACATAACTGTAGGTAATAATACCTTTTCCTGCATTTTCCTTCTCCATCACAAGTATATTTTATAACTTACTGGAGTTGACTTAACCTAGAAAAATAAATACTTTTTCTTCCTTTTTCTTTCTTTCTTTCTATGTTATGCATGTCAATTGTTTGCGAATTTTAATTTACGTCACCTCGAAGACGTAAATTTAAAATGTGAAGGCAAATTTAGACTAGGCGGGTGGGACTCGCGGTGGCTTAGCGGTCATAGCGTCTGTTTTACTTAACCAGAAGACGCAGGTATAAATCCTGCCCGCGGTCGTATTGTTCCTTCAATAAAGTAACTTAATAATCTTTGCATGGAAAATGCGTAAAAAATACAAAAAGATAAACTTACGTTTGTTAACCCTATTCGTATCTGTAAGCCGAGATCTTCATAACCGAGAGAGGCATAATTTCACAAGTTCATCATTGTGATATTCACGATACCATCTATCACGTTTACGGTAGTTTTCTCACGTGTCGCGACACAATGGCATAGTGTTTTGTTATGCCAATGTAACTACAAAATAGTTGTAATAACACGCTTTTACGATTATTTCTTTAAGATTTCTGGCGCCTTTTCTTATCGTTTGGTGTCGTAAAACCAACTAATATAATATCAAGATGAAATATTGTAATAATTGTATCTATTAGTAGCGAAACGTTAATTTTGGTAATGGCAAAATGCATACCGTGACTCAATATTTAGCAATTATTGGACCATCCATGGCTCTTGCGTTGGAAGCCCTTTAAGGAAGACAAAAAGTGAATGACTTTATGATTCTTGAGCTCTGGACTTGTACCGTATATTGCCCTTATAGTAAATACGGAATTTGAGTAATAGTAGACAAGTAAACACTTCAAGTAATAGTGACTATTCAAAAGGGAAGGTATATGTAGCCTTCTCTAACAGTAACTGGTGCATACATTATCATTATCATCAAAGGATATATTTTTCTAATCTCAAATGAGTCACATAATTGGGTGCACGTGACGTTATTTTTAGCGCGTGTAATTTCAATTTATCTAAATTAGATAGAGATTTATTTGTCGTTTCAGTGTTGTTAAACACAATAGGTATAAATATCTTCATAATGGTAAACACTGTGACAACAAAATAATTTATAGTAAATTACGTTATAAAGCTTTACCATTATTTATAACAAGCTTCTGCTTGTTATAAATAATGGTAAATTGTGTTATTACAGGTTATGAATTATCTGTGTGCCCAATTTCTTCCCTTCAACAGTATTCGAATGATTGAGTAATAAATATATAATGTTTGACATACAATATTAAAAGAACATATTTTTGCAATAGGTAGGTATATAACGTCAAAAACCTTATCATTAGTACAAAATCTTGCTAAAATTTAAACTAAATCCTGAAACACGACTTCTACCTAGCTCTAGAGTTAGGGTTTCACTATTTTTATAACAAAATATACGTGAATAAGGATTAAGAATGTCTTATTGCTTATTTTTTAGCATTAAATATTGCGAAATTTTCACAAAGAAATGAATTTTCTAATTAAAGAATTTTTCTAGTGAAAGAAAACGTCTTATTGTTGAAGAACTTTAAACCTGAATGACTAATAAACCAAAATAGCACCAAATAATACCAAGAAGGAGTATCATTGACCGCCATATTGATTTAGCCGGTATTTAGCCGTTGACCGCAATTCAACGAGAACAGTTCTATAAAAATAATGAGGTAAACATGATTTTATATATTTTTAAATGGGTTCCCTAGAACCGCACTGTGTCAACATACCTACAAATAAATGACAGGTATCGATAGTTCACACAGCTACAGGTCAAGTTATACAATGCCAGTTTAAGCTGATTGCACATTGTATAGGCTCATTATATAAGTTTTTTTTAACCAAATAAGTCGGCACGGGGCACATGATGTTCAACTAATTCGCCGAAATACACATAATAGGTAAATTCACAATCTATCGAAAGTTTACAATCTCGCGCGATAGATTATAATCTAACGGTACTTATTTACAATTGAACAGTGACATATAATACGCATATCGTTTTTTTTTTTTAATATCGCGTAAAATGATACTAACGAGTTTCTATTGGATGAAGGTTTGTTTTTTAAGATGGCGTCGTTCGCCACGCCCTTTTGATAAACAATGTTTTAAATATTATATTTGTGGAGAGCTTGTAATCTGGCTTTAGAAACCCGCAAGTCTTTGCATTAGATAATAAAATAATGCATTTTTACAGTACTTTGCTGACACCGCACGACCTCAATGATATTACGCGAACAATGAGGTAGTTTTTGCTACAAACCAACATAAATTATCAATTTATCTACAAAACTAACTCCATAATGTATGTAGGCAAAGTACCTACCTACTTGTTTCTGATTGACGTCAAAAGATTCAGCAAGAGTATTGTACCACAATATGATTATGTCAGAATTCTAAATAAAAAATATTTTTTATGTAGGTACGTATAACTATAATAAGGTAAACTGGCAATGAACAAATAGTAATTAACTAGAAAACCATAATATTTCAAACAATCATTGCCAAGTTGGTTCCAACGGATTATTAATTAAAATATTTTTTCCCTCACATAATAAAAAAATACACTTAACACATACTGGATTATTGCTGACTGAAATATAAATTTTCCAAAATCTTTGCTCAAGATTTCTATTTAACTTTCTGAGACATCACAATCAAAATGTATGGACCGAGACTCGAATCTGCATACTCCACTTTCACTGTACTAATGACTATAATTACGTCACGGATATTTTAAGGTCTATATAGCGACCATAGCCACCGGCGCACAGCTACCAACTAAACCATTGTGCTTGACTATCGCTAGAAGTTCCCACACGTTTTGTGCCAAGACAATAAGAGAATTACCATCAAAGCCATAATTGACAGAAAAAAAACTGGTTCGTTCGTGCGTGTCTTCAACGTGAATGATACGGTATCCTCCGATCTCACGGGAAAACTGCAAAACTCAGGAAGCTACAAAACAAACCACGTGAAAGAATTTTCGTGTAAACAATATAATGGGACAAAATAAATTCGTGCAATGTTAGGGGTTTCCACAATATGTCTGCAATGCGGTCGGCTACGAGCTACGCGCTACGAAAAGCTACGGCGCTACGAGGTTTAGACTACGCAGTCCACAGCAAAGGTCACGAATTTACGCCAATGTCATTTTTATTTTTATTTGTTATGTTTCTAGGTAATGAACTTATATTATTTGAAGTACTTATGCGAAAATATACAATAATAACAAAATATTTGAATGAAGAGATAATTCTTAATTAACGTGATTATGGTGATCTCATTTATTAGACAATGTGTCTTGTGTGTCTCCATTATTATATTTAGACGCTATTTCCGTTTCTTAATTATATTTTAAATTATGTTATCTTTACATAGTATAAAACAAAGTGGCTCCCGCTGTTTGTACACTTTTTATTCACGATTTTAATGCAGTATACATGCTTATTATAGTAGAGGAAAGTTGAGAAACCACGCGGGCGAAGCCGTGGGCAGAAAGCTTTAATTATGTTTCAGCTTTTTTTATATTCAATTCATTTCTTTATATTATTATTATGGTGACACTGACCTTCATACACAATTACATCAACCAGTTCGTGACTAAATAAAATTAGAGTCAAGACGTTAATAAAGTATTATTTTAACTTTTCTAAGAACAACGAAATTATTTCGTTATTACGCTTGAAATAGTACACATAACATATTGATTATAGACATTAAACATTAAATAATGGAAAACTACAGCACAACTGTCTCCTACTTTGTGTGTTTAATTGTTTTACAGTTATTTTCTTTGCAAATGCAAAGAAAATGGTTGCTATTCAATACCAGGTTTTTTTTATACATTCAATGTCTGGGGAATCGTTAACCTATAGACAATGGGGATCAACTTCATTGACACAAGTGTTTGGCTATAAAAAGGTGTGTTTATAAGTACTTAGCGACGGTACATAACCACATACTCTATCTCTCCCTTAACCTCTAGTTGTTATAGCTTATTCGAAATATTGAAATAGGGCTTATTATAACACTAGCTTTCCGCCCACGGCTTCGCCCTCGTGGGTTCTCGGCTTTTCTGCATTTAATTTTTTCCCAGTTTTGCAAGATTTTTCATTCGTGCTCCGCTCCTATTGGTCTTAGCGTGATGATATATAGCCTATAGCCTTCCTCGATAAACGGGCTATCTAACATTGATAGAATTTTTGCAAATCGGACTCGTAGTTCCTGAGATTAGCGCGTTCAAGCAAACAAACAAACAAACTCTTCAACTTTATAATATAATAAGTATAAGTATAGATTTCCTTTTCCAAAGTATGGTTGCGCTATACGTTATATTTATATTAAATTGTCTTTTTGTATTTTTGTCGATAATTTATTTTGATTTGTCAAGACTCAAGTATCTTCTCCAATATATATAAATGTATGTCTGTTCCCTATGGTCTCCAAAACGGCTGAACCGAGCGATTGATCCTGCGAGTTTGGTAGCCATCGAATAAAATTAGTAACTGCCGGTGAAATCGCAAGGAACAGCTAGTTTATAATAAAATGTGTTTTTACATAAGACACATTTCAAAGAATATATATGAGTGGTTTTAAAGAGCAATCAATAGACGGCAAAATAATTATCATTAGATTTTTTTATCTGTATTTATGCTTACGTAAATACTTCTGCACAAAAATTGAATCCGATTAACAGTTAAATTGCTGGAGATCAAACTTAAAGTCTGGTGCATATTTCATGATGATACGTCGCCTAGAAGCCGAGGTGTAGTCAATTTATTTTTTAACAAGTAAAACCAACAGGTAGTAACAAAATAAACGTGCTCTCTGAGGCCCCAAATCACAACCATTTAATATTTAAAACTTATCCACAAAGTGTTTGGAACACAATAAAGATGTGAACAGATAAGAAATCAAATAAATTTATCAATATCTCTCATAATTATTTTTCAACAAGTTGTCATGGAAACTTAAACAAGTATCTGAACACGTCCTTATCATTGTCTGGTTACCGTGTATCGTCGACTGCGCACGCGCCAACCGCGCACAATGGTGAACATGGCCACTTGTGTAAACACATGAAACCAATTACGTTTCGTTTACTTACGTAGAAGTTTCCAAATAACGTTAATACGTCAATTAGTAACGTATTTTGTAACAAAGTGGGCAAAGAAATTAGATTTATAGGTTTTACAGGCCTCATTTCACCATGTGAAAATAAATAAAGAAAGAATAAATATAAAATTGAACATCATTTTTAGAGTTCCGTACCCAAAGGGTAAAAACGGGACCCTAGTACTAAGACTCCGCTGTCCGTCTGTCACCAGGCTGTATCTCATGAACCGTGATAGTTAGACAGTTGACATTTTCACAGATGATGTATTTCTGCTGTCGCTATAACAAAAAATACTAAAACAGAATAAAATATTTTTTTAAGTACCCATACAACAGACATGATTTTTTGCCGTTTTTATAGATAATGGTACAGAACCCTTCGTGCGCGAGTTCTACTCAAAATGGCCGATTTTTATTAAATATACGAGTAGTGACGAGTAATTAACAAGAACCTGTTTAGAGTTGGCAGAAGATTATATTCTAACTTAATGTAAATTACTCTTCATGCGCCATTTTCTACACCAATTCTTCTACCGATAATACACTACACGGTATATTTATAAATCGGACAATACCTGAAACGCCTAAAATTCAGTTTGAACACATTTTTTCGCTTGATTTGGTACATTGTTGATAGACATATTGTTCCTGGCATAGAAACCACTTATTGTAAAAAAAATACCTACAGAAAAACAGCCTCTAGTCTGTTGGTCGTTGGGGAGAGAATTATATTCCTAGGTTTAAAATACTCAGTAGCAGCTCGAAGTTTGTATTTACTTATGCAGGTATAAGTCCTACGCCTATAAGAACAGAGCTCATGAATAAGATGCCTATAAGATCGACGCCCTGCATTTAAAAGTATATCGGCCGTGGAAGTACTATCGGCCAATTCAACATCTGGCCACCGTAAGGGCTATTCCTGCTTGCAGCGCTCGGCTGCTATACTAGCTTACCTACGCTCATCAACCAATAGTATCCTTTTCTGCTTTAGTACTATTGGTTAACGAAAAAAGGGTCGTGAATAGCGGTCATCGTCTGCAAGGGATTTTGTTTTCAAATTGGCTAGATATAGATATCCCGGCTTCGTATCAAGCTATATTACACAGTATAAGCTGCTTTAACTATAGGTTAATACTACCTCCGTTATCTTTTCTTTGGCCTCCCTCTACCACTCATTCATATTCATAACATTGATAATATTTAGGTACAGACGCTAATATCCTTATCAGCGATATCACTAACTCTTATAAATCAGTAGATATTGGAACACTACATTCTTGTGATAATTTACATCACAAGAATGTTGTGACCAATCAAGCAACTAATAACAGACACAATTGAACACATTATTTAGGTTTTCTATACGATGACAAGTTTAGGTTTTCTATACGATGACAAGTCATGCTGCGCCGACCCCAAATAAATTAGGAAAAGGGCAAGAAGATGATGATGAGGATACAATGAGCTTCCATCCGAAGGGTTAACGAGCCGTCCCTTTAGACGCCATAGTATAAAACAATCGTACAAGAAATACTACCTAAAAGTCTATCTTTAATAAATGATTTCGACTTTCATTATCCAATATTTTATCTAAACTTCAATTTTAAAACCATCATAAAATCGGTTTCCGGTCGATAAATTTTAATGAGAATAAACTCGGCTATAAATAAGTTTATACTGTGTACATACATTTATATGAGCGCTAAGTAAAATACGTCACGTTATACATAAATTGTCGTCATAAATAACTTCTAAACGCAGTGGTGTACGCGCGGTCATCAGCCGGCGCCCGCGCACTCACGGTTTCACCTTGTGGCCACGAACGTGGTTCATGACGGGTGATGTTAATTTCTTTTCAGACGTAAATATACCTTGGACACACTATAGAGATATAAAGGTAGTATCTTATACTAAGAAGCCTCTTTTCATCAAACATAATAAGAGATTTTAATGAAATATACAAAAACAAAATTTCAGCGTTTGGTGATGAATCTTCACTTATAAGCTTACAAATAATGAGTTACCTCGTGTTACTGAGTTTTTCTATGAAATTCGCAGTAGCAGTTTGTAGTCTGGATTTGTGCCCGGTCAACGGCAATAGGCTTCTCTCTATTACATGGGATCAAATCAACCGGCGAATCGTGAATGTACATTAGTAAACTTCTGCCTAACCCTTCGGGGAGTACAGGCGTGATAATATGAGCTGGACTTCTTCCAAAAAGATCTGCCCTTAGCAGAAACTCGGAGAGGGGTGGAAGAGTAAAGAGAAGGTTCCGACACTTCGTCTTCGTCTGTTTGTTATTTTGTGGACACGTACTCTCCAAGCTCACCATCCAATTCTCTTCTAAATATTCTATCTTTACAATATCCTACGTAGGTATACAAAATTAACACATCTGTATCTACAATCGTCACGCGGTGTCCGAGTGATCACTGCGATGGCAAACATTAACAATGGCCGCTGATTATCATACAGTGTTACGTGATCGATTTCAATCGATTGTTTACCGATTATTATCAATCAACTTATGATAACTGAAGACACCTGTGTCTAGTTATAGGTACTTGCCATGCATTGATGCTACAGGTATCTGATCGATATCCATGTTTGGTGCCATTAAAAGTATTAAGTACTATCTATTAGATATGTTTTATGATCAAATTTTGGAGTTGTAAACAAGAATGCTACAATTTATATTATTTAATAACATTTATGTTATACTCCTATTGAAGTCAGATTATTACCTCATTACTCTAGCGATCGATTCCTAGATCGTGCAAAGTGTTATTGGGTTTTTCTATTAAATTCTTAGGAGCAGCTCGAAGTCTTGGATTTGTCCTGCTTATGGCAATAGTCTCGCCTCTTATTACATTGCCCTAAACATATCTGTGAACTATGGGTGTGCACGGGGCACCTCGGCCTAACTGTTCAGGGAATACAGGCGTATTGAAGTCAAATCTTGTTCTCTTTACTTCAATATCATCAAGACATTTTATTCCCTGACACGTTGCCAAGACTTTTGCCTGAATTAATAGTTATTAAACCAGCTAAACGCTCCACTATTTGATGGCAGTATTTTGCGGGCACAATGCGTATCTAAACAGTGTTATTGTGTGTTACGGTACAGTTTACGGTACAAGACGAGTGCATTCCTGCGATGTCGTCTACACCGCACCGGTATCACACCGATTACGATTTGTGCGCTCTTCACAACGTAGATTTTTAATGGGATTTTCTGTAATGATAGTGTTTAGATATCATTTTATCCAGCTACAGAAATGCAGGAATTCAAATTATGACAATAAAAGCGATATACTCGCTCCGGATTTGATGTACCGCAGGTCGATTAAATGCCAAAATTTGGTAGATTTTTGTTTCTTATGTCTTACTTTATGAAATAAAAATACATACAAATTGGAGTCAGTGAAAGTGAATAACAACGTCGAATAAAACTATCATGTAGCAGCAAATCATCAGACAGCTTAAAAGTCTGAACTCATCAGTAATGATGTCATTAAACAAAAACATGTTTTTAAAGAAATTGTAACAAAGCCTCTGAACGTAGGGCGCTGGTTTGTCAGCTGTGTTTGTAGGCCAAAATGATATTAAGTGGCTTTGCGTATCGATGCAATGTCAAGTGTTGCTGTCTGGGAGGATTTGAACATAAGATTTTTTTATGTTTACCGAAGATATTATTGTTTATAAAACTTGGACTAAAAATCCCAATCAAGTTTTATGAGCTAGACCCACAATTTGATTAATTGCCCTCAGAAGCCATACAGCACGTGCTGCGATTGTTTTGCGGTTGAGGAGGGATTCTGCTCTTCACATTAAATAGCGCCTTTGTTTCGCAATTTCATTTGCTAGTGCAGTGATAGTCTAGTGATACCACCATTAGACTGCCAAGTCAAAGTTTTTAAGTTCGAATCCAAGGCAGCCACCTCTGACTTTTCGAAGTCAAAAGTGCGTTGAAAATAATTAATTATCACGGGGAAGGATAAGATCATGGAAAAGGAACCTGCATGCCTGACAGATTTTCTTGACGGCGTGTGAAGGCTGTCAACCCGCAGTAGGCTAGCGAGGAGACCCGTGACCAGCAGTGGGACAATGTAATGGGTCGATGTCTTGATAATGATGATGATGATGATTCCTTCCTCACAACACGTTTTGGTACGGCCTCTGAAGTGTTGTGTAATCCTTACACATCTATTCAAGACCACAAAGAAATTGGATGAATTACTTTAAATTGAATGTTTTATTTTACATAATAAATGCAAATCGGTATTAGGTACCTTAAGTATTTTCACGTGACAGGCTACTGTTCAATTCTTTATGGTTTCATTTATGGAAACAATAAGATGTAAAGGCGGTTATACGATATGTTATTTCTGTGTCAGTCTCAGATAAAGCCTAACAAATATGTTTGTCTCGAATTCATATGCAAAATGTGCACATTAACACTTGCTTATCTGTAAAGAATTACGTACTGCGATTATTGTTTTGCATTGTAATTGTAACAGATCGTGGAAGTGTAATTTAAGGTAAAGTTTACTTTAATTTTTTTTAACAAATCTTCATTTAATCCAATCGAGAACCTATTTTTTTTTTGTATTTGTACGCAGATCCCTGTTGTTTATGATCCGATTTGGAGACGGTCTATCTATATATTAGGTTAGTGTTTTAACATTACAGAATTATAATGTTGAATCTAGTGCAGCAGACTGAAAGAAAAAAATACTGAAACACCACAAGAAAGCTTGGAACCAAATCAGGGCCCCAAGTTCGCCATGTTGTGTCAAAATCACCTTTCGATGACTTCGAAAGTATGATTGATAACTAATTGTGTCTTTGCAACTTTAATAACAGACTTGGGACTCATATAATAAGATGACATGATAAATGTATTAGAGTTCAATTCTAAGTACGTTGCTATCTCCACTTGGACGGTATTGACCTACCGCACGCAGCAGATGGCCTTGTAAGCATCACTGAACCACACCCATCAATTTATCACAAACATTATGCAACAGTCATTACTATGTAATATTACATTAAGTGAAGTCGGTACATCACTACTATTAATACAAAATAAACAAACAAATCATATGGCTAGTTGCTACGCAAATATTATAAGACACGTTTATAGGAAAATCAACTTTATACTTAAAGATTGAATGAGCAGTTTTCTGTGATATCTATAACTTCTCCGTTGAGATAAGATAAATGTATTGTTCCGTCACAATGGACAGAATAAGATGTCCGAGCGTGTAAGACATGACACTTGGGACATGATTTTATCTCTAATGGATAATAAATCTATTAATACAGTTGCTTTTTCGATCTTGCATCGATAAATGATAACATAAACAGTGAGAAGTATCTACGTCATTTTATTTTTGTACTAGACGTGATTTTTATAACTTAACATTAATATCTGATATTTGCCATAAGTGTAGTGATCGAAACTGCGACTGCTACGTCAGATGTCTTGGGTAAGACTCCCCGGTCGACCAGTGTGATTGGAGTTTTCTTTGACATTCCCAGGAGCAGCTCGATGTTTTGATTTGACAATAGGCTCTTCACGTATTACATGGGAAATAAACATACCGAAATGTACACTTCGGCCAAAACCTTCGAACAGTAGCTAATTATTTATGGACAATAGGTCACTTTAGCCACACAGCAAATGGTTGTGCGTGACGTCACTCACAGCGATATGCAGATACGGTGTAAACATAAACATGCAGATTAGTATCACTGACCGACGCTTAAAGTGTCAAAAGCAGTGTCACGTGAAACTCTCTGAGCCATATAGGAGATTATAAACGATACGTAAGGCATATCTACTGTTACAATCTTTATATGTTATCATAGATACTACGTAAAGAAGAAATCTTATACGACGAAAAACAAGCATTCATGCGACCTTATGGTAAGATGCAATCACTATCTATAGACGCCACCATAACCACTATATAGTATCTCTAAGGAGTTGTCATCAGTAAATCTAAGTCGCTAAATCTCAATTGCCCATCAAGTTCATACATTACTACAAATTATTGCTTATTATTCTTATTATCAGCCGTGATCGTCCCACTGCCGGGCAAAGGCCTCCTCCTTCTTCTTCTCCTTTCCTCCTTCCACCCTTCTCGGTTGAGAGTTTTCAATTCCAACCCCCGGAGTAAGAGTCAAGCTCATTCCGCCATCTCGTTCTGGGTCTACCACAACGTCTTCTGGTATTCTGTGGCATCCACATGGTGGTGGTTTTTGCCCACAATTCATCAGACATGCGGCTGATATGTCCAGCCCAGTTCCATTATTGCTTAGCTAAAGAATATTAGGCAATGTGGTGCTAGCAGTCCAAACGACACCTGCCACCTCACAAACATAGTTATATTCGAGGGTAAACGTCTCTCTCGCCAAAACCTTCGTCTGAAATGAATTAATATGCTTTCACAAAAAGAAAATGCCTGTATTTGGACAACACCAAGATACAAATTACAATGACAAAGAAAATATTGGAAGCCCATGAAGTTTCTCACGTCACCAAAAAAAAAATGGTTTCATCTGGAGGCGTTGACAGCGCAGAACAATAACACAACTTTGATATAATTCGTAGAAATATACTGCGAAAACCTTAATTAAATACGTGTTCGGTTTAGCAATTCCTAGTAGGATATAAATAGATGTACAACGCACTGATCAAATTGAGTCAGGAGGATTTTGTGTACGTAATTAAATATACAACTACAAGTATGTATTGTGTATGTCTTATGTTATTTATGTATTGTATGTATGACGTAATGATAGTAAATAGGAAGAGTTCGGCTAGAGTATACAAACAAATCGCTTATTCATTGTATGAAGTGAAAAAATAGCATTTTTTCTGTTTATAATGCGCGTGGGTTTTTCAATTAATTGCGGGAAATGGCTTGTTAAACGTTCACGTGCCTGTTGTTTCTTATACATAGTTCAAATGCAATTAAAGGCTTTATTTAGCATGGCCTGTATCAACCCACGGTGACCACTTAAATAGATTTCCCATTACTATATAATATACCTAGTTCTTAAAGGGTTAATTGTAACTCCAACTGATATCCCCATTTACCGTCTATTAGAGACGTAGGTATTATCTGAAGTATCAAAATGAGAATTATAGGATTTTAACACTTCAACTATTTAATTACAAGCAATGCAAAATCTTTTGCCTTGTAAACCGCAGATCCTAATAGGCTTTGCTAAATTAAAGTGACAAGTTGACACTTTATTACAGGTAAAGTAGGTCTTTGATTTCAGAAAAGTCTTAGTCTAAAGCATTTGTTTTCTTCTCGATAACAAAATCCGCTACCAGAATAATTTTCCGATAGTTAACTATCTCCAATTGATGAAAACATCTTCAGATGTAGATATAATTAGATTGTAGTGTAGGAAATGTAAAAATATTTAGAAATCGTAGTAATTGGCATTCCAGTTCTGCTTACCCCAATAATGTGAGATGGGCGTAACGCTATGTGTGTACAATTACAAGCCCCAGGTATTAGTGCGAACATGTGTTTAATGTCAGAGGAGTTTAGCATGAATGAGTAAATATTGAAAAACATTCCCGTCGGCGCCTGCGCACTCATGCTCCAGCTATTCAGCTATTTTTGTTTTGAAGAAGCTTTGCATGCATTTCTGAACTGTTAAAAGAGTAGCAGATTTATTGGTTACATATATATTTATGTAATAAAAAAAAACACGTTTTGAGCTGACTAGCTCCACATGAAACCATTGACTTTTTTTTAATTTGGTTAATATTGAATGTATGTGATTTACGTCTTACTTCCGTCTCATAAAGATGATTTTCCAAGATCCCACGAGAAATTCAATTTAGCAAGACGATAATTATGTGGTTTCGAAAAGTAATAAACATTTACAAACGATTTCCTTAATGATACGGACTTAAGTGTACAGGACAGAGCTTAATTAATACGGATACTATTAATAAAACCGTGATAAAACGATATCGGGTAGATAATGCTTTCGTAATTATTGATTTTGTTTATGACGATAAGGTACTTCCCGTGTGAAACGGTGTGTAGTACGGTCCAATAAATTTTATCGGAACTGGGGCCGTATTACCACGTATTAATGCCATCATTTTTACGTTGTGAAAGAGGGACGCCACTATTTAACCTGTAGAGCGGCATCCCTCTCTCACAACCTAAAAACGATGGCATTAATACGTGGTAATACGGCCCCTGGAAAAGGTAACAGACAAACAGAGTCTTTTTTGCATATACTTTAGTATGGATTTGGTTCACTCAGGAAGCGTACAATGAAATCAATAAAACTAATTTACAAAGTTTGTAAAAGATCTAGTAGGTGGTAAGACCATAATATATCAAGTAGTTGGGGCTGAACAAGATAATAATGTTAACTGGAATTATGAAGAAGTATGGACAGCAAAGCTTTTTAAACTTAACAATAGAACAATATACCCTGCAATAGCAATCTAAGTCAGTCTTATTCTTTCAAATTTCGATTTTTAAACCCATTAAGACCTTAGCCATGGCCGAAATGAATAAAGGACGTACTGATAACAGAGCCTTGAAGCCGATTTCGACACTATTGACTGTGATAACAATGCAGTAAATGAACAAACAAAAGACACAGTCGGCGACGAATGCCACAGACTCCTACAAAAGACAAGATATTTCTGATTCTGTAATTAGCATTTTGATTTATTGTAATTAGCTTCTTTGTTGTTATGCAAATATATGATGCTATGTAAGATATTTCACTTAAGTATTCTTATATCCTTTGATAAATGTTTAAAAGTGTTACCCCTCTTATTTTGAGCGAATACCTGTTGCCCAGCAGTAGGGCAATATAGTGGGTTGATAATGATGAATGTTTGAAAATTTGAGGATTAAATGGTAATTAAAGAATATCATAAAATATTAAGATATTTTTTAGGCTAGCAAGATCAAACTGAGGCAACTATTTTCTACTCAGAGGTACCTACCTTATACCTAAAAATTCTTTATTTCTCATAAATAAAATAGCGGAAAAGATTTTGTTAGCTGGTGGTCTAAAACTTACTGATTTTCGATTTCACAGCATATCCGCGCTGTGTGAAATTTGACATCCGCAAACAGCTTCAGATGTGGCAGGATGTCTCATTTGTAGAAAAAGGGCATTAAGAAAATCATCAATAAATCCGCATAAGCTAGAAATTTTCCCAGAAAGATTGATTCTAGCAAAAAGCATCAAACATTATTTTGAAACGATATGTAAGATCTTTAATTTAAATGTGACTAGGAATGAAAAATATATTCACATTATTATTATGATGAACCTGTTTGCTTGCCAATTGCATCTTTTGAGGGTACAGCTCCTGTAGCCGCTGGCACAAATGTGCCGCGCTGGTCGCGAGCCGAGCCATGATGGCCAGTTCTATCGACCCTGGACAGTCCACCAGTCCCACGTCAGTCACAATAACCACGTGCTCGATAACACTGATCTCCGATTACACTGTCATCCCACGCTTTGAAGTACTACTTTTTATCTCTTATTGTTTTTATAATTGTCTTCAACAATTGAAAATAATTATCTTTACATTTTTAGTTCACACCAGTTTTTTTTTTCAACGTTTTCACACACATATTAATCGATCAATCATATAAAATAGTTTTTGAGTTTCCGGTAGTCGGCGAGTGTGTAACGAATCTTGTAACGAGAGCACACGCGTGCGTTATGCTCGGCGGCAGACGGCCGACTGATTATTATTGAAGGCTGTCAGCTAAAGCTTACAGTCCACGACAGTACGTCACTCGCTAGATGCAAATTGACTGACAACTGATAAGCCGCGCAGTGGGTGTCACACTTTATAAACTTGACATTTTAATCCTCAACACTTAACTGCAAAATATTTAAAGTTTGCGACTACATAGATAATGTTAGACCTATTTCAATAGTTTTCGAGTCAGCATGAATTTGCAATAAAATAACATGTTAAGAAATTCCTAACGGGTTTTGTAATTCAAAGAAATGCAAGTTATTTCTCGTATAAAGTTGGAAATGCACTTGAGGTTTCAATTTCCATTGGAATTGGATTTTTTAAGTGTTTTATGTAAATGTTCATAAGGTTCTCAATTTGTCTAGGTACTTTAGGACGTATTTATAGCACATCGATATGTGTAAAGAATTCTATAATGGACCACATAGGTAATATCTCCGAGAATACCTCACAACGTACTGAATATAGTGGAGTAATTTGTGAATCGTGAAAAATAAATTTAAAATTGTATGTTTATAAACTTAGCTTATGGAATAAATTATTTTTGGCTCCAAGAGACCACAGATCCACATTTAGCACAGAGGTACCATTCATTACTAAAATGAAGGACACTTTCCAAAATATTTAAAGCGTGTTAAACCGAAACTAATACAAAGTACGTAACGAATCAAACGCGTGGCGAGACAAAACGAAAATATTGTTATTACCGTGTTGGGTGCTAAAGTCTGTTAAAATTACACGATGTATGCGTTCAATGGACGTTTGATGGCCCGAAACGGCAATGTCTGCAAGATCACATATAACATATTATACGAATTGAAAAATGTGAATGTGAAAGTGTGTATGATTTAGGAAAAGATATGATATTCATGCAAATTTTAGAACTCCTGGAAATGAGAGAAGGAGAACCAGGAGATAGGTAGATAAGGTATAATTTTACCTCAATACAGTCGCAAAGTTAGTAAGTAGTCTTAATTGTTACGAAATGACAGTGGAATTTTGCACACAAAGACTATTTACATCGTCAACCAAACAGTCAACAGTTTCCACGGGAAATGCCGCATCTCCTGTTTATTACCTAACCTCCGGTTAATTGTTACAACTGGTCAGAAATTCAAACAGATCCGTCTGTGTATCATGATGTTTTCGCGCAAACATTCGTGATCGGAGATTTATGTTTTTTTTTTAAACCATTTCTAACAGCAACTGGTTATGTAAACGGTTTGGTGTTCGGATGAAAATACTATACAAACATATTCTTCATATTGAGGCAGGTGAGAATTAGTTAATACCAGAATTGTATAAAAAATATTCAGTGACGTTGTCGGGTTACTGTCGAATTGGGTAGCAACAAATTTTCTTATGATAAAAAGACTATTGTAATTGTTATTTTGTCTGCATTTCTAATCAGCATAACATTTCATACAATTCGAATAAAATTGGTAGTGTTCGTTCATGTAGTCATAAATTTTCACAACTGTTTGACATATTTTTTATTCTTCTTTCTATCCGTCGTCTGTATCCGGGTACATCCAAAATATGGGTACAAGTACATATTTTGCATTCTTGTCTAAATCGAGGCCACCGTTATTCGTGCTTCTAACAGTGTTAAGATGTAAATACTTTTTACCATCACTAGGTAACAAGTCGCGTGAATTGATAAGTCGTGAGGGATATTTCGGATTCGACCTTTGCCCGGACGTGATCACTATTATCAGTGGTGAATGCAACTTTTTCCGTCTTCGATATCTTAGTGCGAGCAAAAACCATACTGTTATTTTCCCTAAAACGTGTCTGCTTCATAAAGTAACTGAATCTTTGTGTTATTCTCGGCATGTTATTGAAAAAAATTGCGTGTTTGTAGGTACTGTTGTTTTTTATGATAGCCGGAGATGCCACAACGTTGCTGCTTATGGAGGAATGATACGCTTTGATCATAAATTTTGAACATTGCTACATCAAAACAAATTTTGAAACATTGGCCGGGTTCAATATTTAATTCCAAACATCAACAACTCCGTGCTGCGGCTTGCTAATCAGTCTTCGTTTAACCCAACCTCCGACGGTAAGTTACCATCATATATAGTATTGTATGAAAGAAGAGAAATCGGAGATCATGATCGTAGATCACGGTAGCTTTAAATACAAAGAGAATGGTGTACCAGACTAGCAGCAGTAGTATTTAATTTGTACCAAAAAGTTCCAATAACTCAGGAGAAAGAAATGGAAAATTAGTTTAATTAGCCAGTTTATGTGGCAAACACCCGTCACTGCAAGTGCTAACAGACTGCCTGGCTTCGTGACCGAGCCGTATATTTAACAAAATTTACACGACCGTCCTAATTCGATGCTTATTTCGTCCGGAACTTCGTCCAACGCAGAATTTTCCGTAAGGAGGAATATGCTTTTAATATCTCGATGATCGGATGTGTTGATGTATTTCTACCTCGATTTTAAACAAAGCGCAATGCTCGATTTCTCATGCAGTTTCCTTTCATGGACTGTTTATAAGATCTACTCAACTTTCCTTCAGTCATTTGAAAGTTACAGGATCATATTTCTCTGTGTCTTTAGTCAAAATATATTTCGACTGCTATTGAGTTTTTCTATGAAATTCTCAGTAGCAGCTCGAAGTACGAGTTTGGGCCCAGTTAGTGGCAATTTTTACGTTGTAAACGTATGTATACCCCCATATCTCCGCCGTTTTGTTTTTTTTTTTAAAACTGAATCAAAAACAAAATCCTTATAATAATCCAACCTACTTACGAATCGGTTGCGAAATGTGACCTGTAGAGCGCCCTGCTCTACCCATGCTCTAGCCGGACTTGCATTTTTGTCCAAGGTGAAAGTAAGATGATACAGCAAACAAAAAATCACTACAGTAAAATTACATTCAACTCTTCTATACTTTCAATTAAATCTTTCTTTTCTGCAGGTTCTGCGGTAAATAATCTAGTAGCAATTCCTATAATTTTATATTTGAGTCATTGTCTCGCCATTATTTCTCAAGTTTCCTTTACAGTACAGTTTACATCATCAGTTTTGTCTTTAGCCAACACGCGACCGGCACATGTCAAGTGTCAATTTGTATTGTTCCTTTAAGGCAAAGTGCTAACTTAGTTTTATACGCAGTATATTGGCCTCGAACGTGTAATACTGGTCTGCCCACCCACTCTAGGCAAGCGTGGTGGAATATATTCTACAAAGCCAGGCCCAGCAGTGAGTTCATGGTGAATTATGATGGGAAAAACTATCTTATGAGACAAAACACCACGCCTGTAAGGATTAAGCCAGAGGTGTACTGCGTACTCCTATAGTTCGCCGATGTCGTATGTATAAGGGGGAGCCTTAATTGCCTTTGGGAATAAACTAACAGAAAATCTTGATCATTTATCTGGAAAATCATTGTATAATTAAAATAAAAAAAGTATTCCGTTCCTAATTCATTAATTGAGTAATTTTTTTGTGAGTTATTGTACCTATGCAAGGAATCATTTTTAAAACCATGGCCTCAAACTGCGCTTGCTATCTAAACGTCAATTAAATTAAACCGTATCTCACAGTTTTTCTAAACCCCAATTGCAAGCAGTTACTGTAAATTTTCCTTTTATGTCGCGCGCTCTAATTGGTTGAAAACTTTAGGCGCATTATTTTTTCATTTGTTTATATAAAAAGTTATCGTTTCTTAGCGTTAATTTTTGTTTCAGGTTTGTATGTATATGAAATTATTGTGTTTTTTGTGTTAAACAATGCATTGTTCATATAATTGTCGCGATGATACTGCTTATACTTAGGAAATTTCAAGGGATAGAATGCATGAATTTCTTAGGAGCGGGGTAGCAATATTACATTATTTCTATTGTAGCCTAAATTTCTTTTATCTTTGAAATTATAAATGTGTATTGCAAATGCCTGGAACTAACGAAAAACTATAATAAATCGCGTAACCATGGAAAAAGAAGTCGCTCAGGAGACAAACAATTCTTCATAATTGTTTTGTTGATGTTGTTTGATTGCGCAATAACTATTTCTTGCGCCGTAAAATCATGGGGCGTTAAATGTTAAGTGGCGTTTTCTGTACTTACGTATTACAAACATTCTAACAACGGTTGGATTTGCACAAACTAAAAATAAACCATTACAAGTAACATAATCTTTAATAACCTTCAGCATACGGCCTTACATAAAACGGTACATAAAAACTTATCAAAATGATGTGTCGTGTCTGTTTCCAATCATGTTTTTGACATTATTTACGTTTTGCGGACTTTTATTGCTCGTATATCATCTGATGAACGGAGTTAGCCTTCTGATATTTGCATGATCTATTTAATAGTTATGTTAACTCAGTGAAGGCCCTGAAGCTTTGATGTAATCCGCTGAAATCTTATTTACGGAAATTGATTTCAGATATACATGAAATACTACGATTGATGTTACATGATGACTAAAGATGATGTATTTGAGCAGTAGGAAAAGGTTACACTGATTGCAGATATCTCTAAATTAAATTCCGAATGACTTAGAACGTAGGTATCCATGCTTTTGATAAGAGACAGAGCTGTACTAGATAGTGTAGGTACACTAACAGTTTGCTGGTATGGTTAGGGCCCATGTAATAGGAGCCGAGCTTATTGCGATAAACCGGACACAATTCCAGACTGCGAACTGCTACTGAGAACTTCATAGAAGATCCCAATAAAATTGCTCGACCTGGAGATCGAACCCAGGACCACTAGCGTAGCAGCCGCATTTAGGAGCAATAGACTAATGATGCATGTGGCAGTTCAAAGACCGCTAAAGTTCGCAGGAACATACCAAATATTTTAATCATTTACCTTGCAAAATACGCAAGTTATTATTTATTTTTATTCAAAACAGGATCATACGCTGAAAGGTCTTCTAACGTGTATCCCCAAAATACTGTGGGATGTGTCACCAATGCCTACGTGACTTCTGACATCGAGGTCCTCCGGGCAAACGATCCATTGTGGCCTTATAACGTCAGTGCGCCTGCGCAGCGATCAACTGAATAAGTAATTGGGTTAAGGGTACACTATTGTTTCGTGTATAATTTGAACTTTGTGTTCTTAAAAAGGTAAAGTTTTGACGCAAGCGAACTGTTAATGGTGGGACAATAGATGTTTTTGATCAAAGTTGATGATACAAGGTTCTAAATACTTTATGCTTCTATAAATCTTGGTAATTTTGCTTTCATTTAATTTAACCAACGCTTTACATTTACACTATTTTATATTTGCTTATAAAACCTAAATTAGCAGGATTTATTTAAATTACGTATTTTATTGTACATACAAATATTCTAGGTGTTTAAACTTTAATACTATAAAATTACATATTTTATTGTACATACAATATTGTAGGTGGTTAAACTTTAATACTATCGCACTGTGCATAACCAACCTTTAAACATCACTACAGTCAAATGAGGGCGTTATTTAAAAATTTTACTCGCGTTTCAAGTGTCTGTGTTTAGATTTGCGCAAGAGTTTACAGTATTTACATTATGTTTAACATTAAATTTTGCATCATCTTGGACAATTTTCAACCCTTCTCATGTAAATTGAGAAGAGTAATAAACATTGCTTGTTTAACAGCTCATTTATTGAAATTGCAGCGTCAATGAAAGGCCAGAGTTAGCAACAAACTAGTTTATTGAAATGACTTTTATATCTACCCACTTCTATAAATGTCATACCCGCGTTTACAATATTAAACGGTGCATTTCTCCCCCTTAAGTTAACAGCTTAATCTAAATTACAAAGTACTTATCAATTTATACAGATCTATTGGCCCACTGCAGCTCGAGCACGATTATAAGCTCGCAAAGCGCGGGCAGACGCGCCTGACGGTGGACTTGGAGTCTCCGGCCTAGGTGCCCCATCCGATACACTGATCGGTGACTTACTGCACGCACCATCGGACGCGTCTTCAAACATATCCTCAGCTTCCTCAAGGACCGGTGGTACCTCTCGGTCAGGGGTTAAATCTTTACTATCGGAAACTATATTTGTGCGTGTCAAAGAATGACGGTTTCTGTTATGCATGGGCATAATAATTTGGTCGACGTGTCTACGTAATCCGACGCCACCTCCTACGTCTACTTTGTACGAGACTGGACCTGTCTGTTTTACAATTTTACCCGGCAACCACTTTTCCCCCCTCGCGGTGTAATCGCGAGCTAGCACCGCATCATTAGGCAGCAGGACACGCGGCGGCGTACCGCCTGCAGCGGCCACTTGGCGATCCTGCGCGGCGTTCACCATTACCGCCACGTCAGGTCTCAACGCGTCAAGGCGCCCACGTAGTCGCCGCCCTTGCAACGCTACCGCCGGGGACACCCCTGTGGTTGCGTGCTGGCAATTTCTATATTGAAATAAGAATTTACTTAAGGCCGTGGCGACGTCGCCGCCCTCGTACAAAGCTCTTTTGATTGCTTTTTTAACTGTTTTGACTGCATTTTCAGCAGCTCCATTCCCTTGCGGTCTGTAAGGAGCTGAGGTCACATGTTTAATGCAATTCTTTTTACAAAACGTTTTAAATTCATGTGAGAAAAATGGAGGTCCGTTGTCAGTGACAAGCATTGATGGTAATCCGAAACGGGCAAAAATACTTCTCAAAACCCCGATAGTTGTCTCGGCATCCGTCTTACGCATAGCAATGGCTTCGATCCATTTCGAGTTTGCGTCTACCATTACTAAATACCGTGTCCCTGCACAATCTGCAAAATCTGCGTGTACTCGTTGCCAAGGATACAGTGGAAACTCCCAGGGGTGTAGCGGCGCGTGCGGCGGCGCGTCGCGCACTGAGCGGCACGCCGCACACGCACGGCACACCTCTTCTATGTCCTTATCTAAGCTAGGCCAATACACATAATTTCTTGACAGATTTTTCATTTTATTTATTCCTAAATGCCCTTCATGGATTTCATCTAATATTTGTTTTTGTAATGTACTCGGTATTACGATCCTATATTTATACACAAGACACCCTAATTCTAGTACTAAATCTTGTTTTCTAGCCAAATACGGTTTCTGAGTGTCCGTCACTGTCAACGGCCAACCAAAAGTAACATATCCCTTAATTTTGCTAAGTAAACTATCTTTTTCTGTTTCCCTAGCAATATCTTTAAAACTAACAGGAAACGAGTCCTCTATTAAATTGATGTAGCTAACTGCATCCACTGAGCGACCCTCCTGCGGTAGCGGTAGCCTTGATAAAGCATCAGCCGGACCGTTATCCGCTGAACGAACGAATTCTACCGTAAAATCATATGCGGCCAAACGCGCCGCCCATCTCTGCAGCCGGCTGGCAGCGGTCTGCGGGATGCCCCCCTTGGAGCCAAATATATGCGTCAGTGGCTGATGGTCAGTACGTAAAATAAAATTCCTGCCAAATAAATATTGATGGTGCTTCGTTACACCAAACAATATCGCTAGTGCCTCTTTATCGAGTTGGCTGTAATTACGCTCGGCGGCGCTCAGCGTGCGCGACACACAGCTGATCGGGCGTTCGCTGCCGTCCGAATAGCGGTGAGCCAATACAGCGCCCAGCCCATACGCACTACTGTCGACTGCGAGAATAAGCGGCCGCCCCTCCTCGTAATGTGCTAACACTCGCTCCCCCAAGAGGGTCTGCTTAGCTTCCTTAAACGCCCGTTCACAACTACGATCCCACTTCCAGCGTACATCCTTTCTTAATAAATTATGTAAAGGGTGTAATAAGGTGCTCAAGTTACTAATGAATTTCCCATAATAATTTAACAACCCTAAAAAACTTTTAAGTTGGGTAACATTCTCGGGTCTGGGTGCGCTGGAAATAGCATCCAATTTAGCAGCGTCTGGCCGCAGGCCTTTTTTATCAATTACAAAACCTAAGTATTTGACACTGTCTTGTAAAAAACTACATTTACTCAATCTTACTGTTAAACCCATATCGCGCAACCTTTCGAGCACAGCTTTCAAGTTACTGATGTGATCTTTATCATTAATCCCAGTTGTACATATATCATCGAGAAACACAACACATCCCGGAATGCCACGTAAGGTCTCCTCCATCAACTTTTGAAATTTTTCTGGTATACATGCTAGACCGTATGGTGTACGACGATAGGCATATGTTCCGAGATGAGTTGTTATTGCAGTATAC
This sequence comes from Subacronicta megacephala, assembly GCA_958496365.1. Taxonomy (NCBI): domain Eukaryota; kingdom Metazoa; phylum Arthropoda; class Insecta; order Lepidoptera; family Noctuidae; genus Subacronicta; species Subacronicta megacephala. The sequence goes on from OY292533.1 coordinate 11,464,495, forward strand.
GGCTGAGAATCATCCGTTAAAATGCACTGTTCGTAAGCATGAGTCAGATCGATTTTAGTAAATTTTTTCCCTCCACTTAAGTTCGCGAATAACTCATCAATGCGTGGCAAAGGGTAATAATCACGCTTTAATTTAGGGTTAATTGTAATTTTATAATCCCCGCAAATACGTATTTCGCCATTCTTTTTTACTACCGGTACAATTGGGGTTCCGTAGTCGGAATAGTCGACACGGTAAATGGAGCCATCGGCTTCAAGGCGCGCTAGCTCGCGCTCAACCCGGGCGCGCAGTGCCAGCGGAACGGGCCTGGCGCGCACGTACACCGGCTCATTATCTGTCAGCTGTAGTCGAATGGCTCGCTTACACGTACCTAACTTATCAGTAAACACTTCCGGGAATTCGGCACACAAACGGTTCACTAATCCATCGTCGGTTATTTTATATAAATTAATTTGGTTAACCTTAAGGGCACACAACCAATCCCTTCCCAGTAAAGGGCACGCCCCATTTCTAATAATGTAAAGCGGTAAGGATTTCACCTCCACATCTCGTAATCTAACATCAACTTCAATATAACCAAGCGATTCGATGCGTGAACCAGCGTAAGAACGAAACATTAAATTGTCACTCTTGATACATTTATGCGAGAATTTGCAGTTATACATATCTTCATTAATAGCAGAAATTCTACTACCGGTATCGATCTCGCACTTAATCTCAAAGCTGTCTATAATTAAGTTAATAAAGTACGGTTTACTGTCCTTACCTCGAACCTCAATTTTAAACATATCATCCGAATCGTCCTCACCACTGATAAAGTTTTGATGACTGTCCGCCCTACTCGTACTTTGTTTCACTAACTTGCACATCACTTTCAAATGACCTTTTTGATTACACTCGTCACACGTATAATGCACATAACGGCACCTATCCGCGCGATGTGCCTTTCCGCAACGCCAGCATGCCCGCGGGGTCGCTGATCCGCTCCCCACCGTGCGTTCAGCACTGCCCGCGACAGCTGCACCAACCGCGCCCGCCGAACTCGTCGGACCGCCGGTACCGCGCCTTCCACGCGCGCGCCCGTGTCCTCCCCTCGTATAGTGTAGGTCATCGCCCACATCACCGCCAGCACCTGAGATCGTAGTCGGCACCGTACTGCCACTCACCTCCGCATGCTTCTCTGCAGCCTCCAGAGCAAGTGCTAACTCCACAGCCTCCTTGTATTCTATTTTCCTTTCCGCAAATATTCTAGAACGCATTGCATCGTTAGCTAGGCCTGAGACGAACTGATCCCTCAGGTTTTCCTCCAATGTAGAACACTTCTTACACCTTCCAAAATTACAGGTTGTTGCCAGGTGTTTGAGCGCCTGCAGATATTCCGTCAAAGGCTCACCTGTGCGCTGTCTGCGCAGTCTGAACACGTGGCGTTCGGCAATTTCGGAACGTTGCGGTTCCAAATGATCGGCAACTAGTTTCACCAACTCCTCGTAAGATTTATTTTCGGGGAAGTCTGGTGAACAGAGGTCGCACATCAGTGAATACGTGGCCTCACCCACGACCGTTATTAACATTGGCACTTTCAGAGTATCTTTTACGTCGTTTAGCAAAATATATTGATTCACCCGACGAATGTAAGCCGGCCATTGTTTCGAACTTAAATTGAATGGTTCTAACTTTCCGATTGGCATTATTATAAGAATAAGATAACCCACACGCGTCGTAAGTTTAGAAAAAAATAAATCCCACTCGTCGCCAATGCAGCGTCAATGAAAGGCCAGAGTTAGCAACAAACTAGTTTATTGAAATGACTTTTATATCTACCCACTTCTATAAATGTCATACCCGCGTTTACAATATTAAACGGTGCAGAAATAAAACTACTTTTTACGGATTTTATCGCGTTATATTGATTATTTTAAATTCCCCGTGGAATGGTGGCCCGTGTGACACCCGTGTGAAATCCGTAAAAAGTAGTTTTATTTCAATGTCTGATATTCGCGTAAGTGTTAGAAACCAGCTCATTTATGTTTGTATTTTTGTAAAATGTTAATGAGATTTATTCAGTATTACATCTATCTAAGCATTGGTGTAAATTTCAAATTCTGTTATTTATTTATTTATCTTACTTTTGACTTCAGTGATTTAGATTATCTGTGTAATCAAATTTTGCACACCCAACCTGTAAAGTTAGGACTGCAATTATATTTTGTGCAATCCTGTAACTTATTTTGAAGAATGAAGTGCTTATTCCGTTCAATCCTAAAGGATCCTATCTGAGATACAACATACCAACAATGTAGGTAAACAATAAATCTAACAAGTTAATAATAGACTTGCTAATAATAGAGACAAATTGCTGTAAGGACACGCAATACAGACGTCTTCACTAGAAAGGTATAAAAAATTGGAACAATGTATCAAAGGACGCCAATTGATATTTCCCACGGGTCAGTGGGGTTGGAAAAATTGCTGCAGTAACAGGAAAAGCAAGTTGAGGTGCGTTTATACTGTGATACCCTATTAATGAATACAGAACCTATGAAATTGATAGGCATACTTTAGATTTAAATAGTTTTCAAATACACTTTTTAGAGCTAAGTTCATTAGTAGATAGTGACCCACCTCGTTGGTTTATCCTATATCTGAAAATATATTCCTACGAGGCGAGGCGAAACTTTCATTACAAGATAATAAAGGTAAAGTTGTAACTCAACTGGAAGTACGAATAAAACGATAAAAATCACGATTAAGACAAGAATATAGAATAAAAAAAGAACTAGAAGAATCCAGTAGGTAGACATTATCAATATGCACTGTACAAGGCTTTGTTTTTTAAAAACATTCCGGGACAAGCTGAAGGGTTACGTGCTGAGGCGGACACAGTGAGTTTGAGAGGAGTACAAAAGTAGAAGAAAGAGAAACCACTACGTTAATAACAGTAGGATAAAATAACTGAAAAAAATGAGAAGGCGTAAATGTAACCCGTAATGAGACTAAACCGTAAGACAGTCACACAAACGAAGAACAATCACAATGATACAATCAGTACAAAACTATTGACAGTTCCGATTTTAATACCAAATTCTACGGTTGTTGTTTTGAGTTTATACGTAATTGGGTAGTTGAAGTATGCAAAAACAGGACCATTTGTATCAAGCCTCAGAATAAGTAGTATTGCTATAAAATAAGGGGAAAAAATTAAGTGATTATTCTGAACGAGCCTCAACGAATCGATTTGCGAGCAAAAAACAGCAATTTTTATATTAATTACAGAAGATAATTGTGATGCTTCGGACAAGGAAAATGATTTATTTTGAGAAAATATCATTTGTTCACTTCACAATGTATACGATCCCATACATGAATACTTTGTTCTCATAATACGTAACAACATTGTATATTGGAAGCTGATATTACAGAAGCAAATGACTTTCAGCTAGTGTAATGTTTCATATTTCTTGATATGGTACATAATTTATGAAGTCAGCTTTCCTGAAAGTGACTTCATTTATAAACCTATTAAGGATGATCCACTATATACCGTCAGAAGCCCCATGATTTTACGATCAGCAGCCGTGCTGAAGACCACGAGAGCTAATGATGCTGATGCAATGTTCACTAGCATCAATATGATCGTCAAATGCAAGCTTATCCATACACTCATGCCTTTGGTAGGCTGATACTACAAACCGCCACTTGCTATCTGGCATACCTCTTTCGCTTCTTCCAAATTCGTACCTACCTCCTACGCACCTGATCTTTTTGGAGAATCTCGCCAATAAGATCAGTTCTAGAGCTATCTCTACCATTGACATTCGCCTTATATATTTCTTTTATTACTTCGCTTTCATTCATTCCGCAAACATGTTATATTACTTTCAATTTGTGTCACTATATCATCTTTCATTCAATTCGCAACGTTGTATTACCACACTATTTCCCAGTCTATCATTCCTAGTTACACGGCACATGCTACGCAAGGTATGCATTTCAACAGTATTAATACATTAAAAAACCAATACATATTATGTTTTTGACGCTCAGTTTTCTTATTAAGAGTACATCTAAAATCATCAAACATCTGTTTAAAAGAACTTCATTCATATCCAGCCGACCAGCACTTCAGAGGCTTACAATTGTTTCTTAGGCAGCTATAAATCATTTAGCAGTGAGCCGTAATTGTCGTGCGGCGATCATCGGCGCTGTTTATCATACATGCGTGCGTCATGACTGGGCTACGAGCGTTGAATATTGAGTGTTCAAAGTAATGGTGAAGGTACATTGTGGGTTGTTGAAGAGAAATTGGTGAATGGAAAGTTAGTCGCTTTTTGGAAAATTGTACCTACCTTACTTAACAGGTTATCCTTTGAATGATAGACAGAAATCTACTGCTTGGCGAATGCGATGCACAGAGTTCGAATTGCAATGATTGTTCATCACACAAAAGGGCAGGAAGATGATGTTCATATGACGGTAAAGGAAACAGTAATCCAATTGATACTGGTGATTAAGAAGACTCATAGTTCTGGTTCAGAGCCGTGTTATTGTTAGGTTTCATAGTCTGTTGTTGCCTACAGCAACTACATGAAAGAGATGACATTTGTGTTTGCACACGCATATTATATGCTCTAGATAACAAATACTACAACGAAGTGCGGGGACAGTGAGGGATCGAGCGTATGAAGGAGTGGAGACTGAACGTTTAGTATGGAAGGGACATCGATGGACAACCGCTTACCATGAAATCCGTACATGATTCTGGACCCCCTTGCGTTGATATTTTTCGTGGGATAATTCTGCTGTTTCCTACAAAAGTCAAAATAATAGTAAAAAGTCTCAAGAAAACTGTATGTGGTTTGACGAGTGTGCATGTCACATTACAACCGGCACTATGAAACTTCCAGTATTGAATATTAAGCAACAGTATCTCTGGCACCTTATACTTTTAAATTAAGACGAACCTTATTAGTTTATGCCATAAGTGATGGTGAGGCGAAGAATGTGGAATGCACTCCCGTTTGGTTTGGCTTTCACTGACTCCACCAAAATGCATTACACTTCCTTTCGGGTTTGCCGCAGTTAGGTAATAGAATGTTATACCTAGATGGACAGACAATTTTATTGTTAAAGTTGTAGAAATCTATGGGGGAGGCTTTGTTCAGCAGTGGACCTCTTTTAGCTTATATGACGATGAACTCTCGAATGTCAAAAAATAGTTTTACATATTTATGTGTTTGTCCTACTGTATAAATAAACCAAAATTAAACTTTTATAACGGTAATATTTCCTCGTAAATGACGCTCAATATTTCTAGATATTTTTTAACTTTTTGTTCTTCCCATCAAAAACCTTTAACAGATGTACTTACATAATACAATTAATGGATCGAAAAAAAGGTATGAATGGGTAGAGGAAGCGGTCGATCAGGCAATGTACAGGCAATTCAATAGGCAATTGAAGGGAACGTGATCTGGTGGCTATTTAACCACTATCACGACCAATTATGTAAAGCGTTGTTTCGACTTCCGTTTTATTTTGTACAGTTTGTTTTTTATATATTCGTAGGTATAATATCAACTTCGGGTAACCTGGTTATCTCTAAGCCTTATAGAAATAGAGAGACGATTCCTTGAGTCTAAGGGAAGAAGTCTGGCAAGAAATCCAGTGGGAGTAGTTCTTCACCTGTCGTGAGGTTATATCATGTCTAGTATATCTAGGTACTTGCTTGTTTATTTATATCATAATTGTATTTTATTTAAATTCCCTTTGCAAAGCATATCCTATACACAACAAAAACAACATAAAATCGTATATCAAGCAAATATTTAACGGAACCCTAGTAACTAAAGGTTTTTGCGTCAAAACATAAAAATATTTACTTTAATCACAGGAAACTGTAACAGCACACATGTATATAACAACCGATCTCATATTGTAATGGATTTTTCCTTAAGGTTTGAAGACAAATGCGTCATGGATCATGTTATGGTTAAATAGGAACCATCTATAACTTAGAGCCGTGAGTATACTTATAACTTCTGTAAGACGTGATAACGAATCACAATTTAATATGTTGTTGATGTTGACTATTACTACGTCAGCTATACTCACGCATACTTAAAAATAAACTATTTCAAAAGCAAGGAATCATAAAACTTATAAATTCAAAATGGCATGTGTTTTTTTTTTTTGTTTTAATTATAGTACACCGACATTTCGCTTGTGTGTTTAAGTCCCATGTAATAGAAGGCGAACCTATTGCCATTAAACGTAATTAAATTTTGTTCGACCTGGGGATTGAATAATGGACCTCTAGCGCAGTAGTCGCCCTTTGGACTATTATACTAATTAGGCATTTAAAATTAGTAATAAGTACTAAGAAATCTAATGAAATACCATCTTTACTAAAAATGAAATTATGTATACTACAGGAGGGACAAGTCACAGTTATCCTTACTTTATGAAAATACAGCAAAGGAAACTCAGAATAACTGCAGTTATTGATACATCTTAATAATCATACAACTCATCAGATTTAAAAGAAGATATCAACATTCTTGTAAAAAACATAACAAACATAAGAGTACCTCGATGACACGCCTTCAATGCATTCAACAAATTATGCAAACAAGACTGTTTGGTTAAGCAATGTCAATAAGGATGCGCCTACGGTTAACCGTTGAGCAAACATTCAAAAATACTTGCCATTGCACTGTTATAATTAATTCACGGGCGAATGTAGTTGCCTCATGAGGGATAAACAATAGATTTTTCATTGCGTCTACAATATGGCAATTGATGGGTTAAGGCAAATCGTTTCGCCTTGGACCCCCAACCATTTTTTTTTCACAAATTGAACGGCTTCAACACATTTTAGTTCCATGGCAATAGAAATTACCATATCAACAATAACTTATTTACAAGTGAGTATTAAAATATTTGCTTAATTATTTTTTTCTTAAAGGTAATGTGATAAAGACGTACCTTTAATTTGAGAAAAACAAAAAAGCGCCGAAGGCGAGACGATCCGTCTTAAGGTACCTATTCTATTCATCCAATATTCTATTTATCTAGTATTCATCCACTATTCTATTCATCTAGTATTCACCCCGTACTTATTAATATTATCATCATCATATCAGCCAAACGGGGTCGACTACTGAACGAAGACGACCGGTCTGACGATTTGGTCGCACAAAGAAATGCCAAGCATAGCTCTTTCGACAACTTGCTGAAGGACTTAGCGTTCTTATGAGATCCATAGTGATTGACCACGTCTCTGTGCCATATGACAAAACTGGTAACACACACTGACTAATACACATTAATAATTGTCATGAAAATAAGCAATGACAGATTTTCTGTTATCGTAAGCGAACCTGATTAAATACAATGTAAGTAAACTCAGCTAGTTTAGGATTTGTTTACGTTTTCAAGCAGACTGGGCGATAGCGGAGGTGTGTTTATGTTACTTGCTAGACACACCCACTCTCACGCAAACATCGAAAACAGACTCAGGTATAGTGTTAATAGCACTATACAATTTAAAAATATATTTATTTTCTAATCGCAAATGGTTTAGGTGACATGATTGCAGTTCAAGTAAAGTACTATGTCTGAAAGTTTGTTTAATTTTGATTCGATAGATGGCGTTGTTAAGTTTCTCCGCGCTTTATCTACGCTGGCGATAATTATTCAGTTTTAACATTTCTCTTATTGAGAGATACTCAAAAGAACCACAGCACGTTCAATGTCCTTTTCCCATTGTCTTTACAACGCTACAGTGCGCACGCGGCGGCGACCATAGCATTTCTCTTCCTATCTAATACAAAACTGCGTCGAAGCAAAATTGAAGGCAGTCTTGAAAAATATTGTTAATTATTCAAAATTAGCCGTAATTCATTATTGTTATGGTTCATTTACTCTGCGCGTGCAATATTTTAGGCAATCATTGATGAGGGCAGTGGAAGGTTCGCGAGACAATTGGCACAGAGGACATCGACCTGCTGGTGAGCTCATCATAATAACGCCATAATTCAAATTAGTAATATCGCCAAAACAACGTAAAATTTTGGCGATATTCCTAATTTCGCCGAAGCCATTTCGCTGTGGCAAACAAGGACTAATATTCATGTAATTATTATCCAAATATGTGTTATTATGTAATTTATTACAAGTGAAAATCAATCTATTTCGGTTGCGCTTAAAAGTGTCGTGAAATTTTATTGTAATGAAAATTCCAATTAGTACAACCTCTGCATTTATTACAAATCATATTGAACTTTGCAAAAATGACCGTTGGACAGCCATGCCAAAGCTCCGAGTTCAAAGCTGTCTTAAGTCATATTCGTATTTATAATTAATTATCAAGGGTGAAGGAAAACATCGTGAGGAAACCTGCATGCCTGAGCGATTTTCTAGACGGCATGTGAAGTCTACCAACCCGCAATAGGCTAGGGACTCGGACTACAGTCCACCGTCATGGATCATCGTGTCCACAGACATGGGTTGATGATGATGATAATATTGAATTTTAGAAAGATCTTGTAAACCAGTAAAAGTAACCTGATGAATAAATCATAGACACCAGAGAGAAGCGTAACATATTAAAATACTAATTTGCTCATCAAAAAAATCACAATGGTATCAGTACGGGCTATTTATAACCACCAAGTTGCAGTTTATCAGTAGTAACGTACTTTAGTTATTATTAGAACAAGTGTTTCTCACGGCACGGTGCAGTAAGCGTGACAATATGATCTAATTAATTCTACTTGCAATTATTAGGTACACATGGCTACAGGTCAACCAATTCCAGTTTACGCTGATCTCGTATAGGCTTTCCATAAAGGCCAGCGTAAACTGGATTTGTTTAGCTCGATGAGTAGCCATGTGTATCAAACTAAAATACTGTATATTGCCAGTATTAGCTCACTTCACATTTAATAGGCTTTTCCGTACAATGAGAGGTCAACTTATACTGGTTACGTATAACTTGATGTTTAGCCGTGCGTAAATGATCGTCCGGCGACCCTGGGGCGGTCACCCTCGTTATGAACTCGCTAAGCTACACAATACTATGGTAGAGACCACGATGACATACTCCTCTGGTGAGATCGTGGAGAAAATCCTAATGACTCTTGACAGGTTACAGTGCAATTCGTTTTTATGTAATGATTTCTAAACCTAAAGGACTTGACTTGCAGACAAAGTCGACAATTGCGTGGTGGTACATCTTGTCTCTTGGCCTTCCATAAAGGGTGGGTTTCCATAATTACTTCCGACAGTTTAAAAGGGGATTGTTCTTATTTAATACGGTACGATAACACGACTGTATCAGTCATAAAGTTCCCGATGCGTTTACACGTCAAATGTAACAGTCCCCTAATACTTCGTACCTCTCGCTCACTTCCTATACATTAGAAGGAGACGGGAATATAAACTAAAACAGTGATAGTGTAGGGGTGGTCACCTGCCGTGACGGAGCAGGTGCAGCACCACCTGTGTGTACACTTGCTATATAGAAACGAACATTTTGGAGGCTATTTTTAATTTTGTAGGAATATTCCATATTATTCCATAGCGTGGTCGGCCCAGGCGGAGGTGGCGCAATGAACTCGACTCTTTCGAGGATTATTGGTTCGCTTAAACGTCAGAAAGGGTGGCTTTGGAATGAGGGAAGGGATTGCCCAGCAGTGGGACGAAATGGGCTAGAATAAAAAAAATCATAGTTGTAATATGCTCGGTTTCAAAGCTTTAAAGATCACTCGCGTAACGCATAGGCATAGCTTATTCTTATATCATTGCCATAGGTCGAGCCCAATGTCTCAGTCATCAGTCAAATATTACCAATTTTTTTGGGAATGTAATCTGTTTAATCCGTAATCCGAAAAATCCGGGTATCCGGATTACTCAAGTGAGTACTCAAGGGAGTAGTCAAGGCTTGTTTAATGATCTCTCGACTAGCATGACGTTTTGTTACGTCATTGTCTTAAGTCGGGCCCATTAACTGATAATCGGTCAAATTTTACCAATTCTTATGTTATTAAGTCCAATGACTGATATATATGGGATTATGATGCCATGACACGACAGATATAATACAAAATATTTGTAACTAGAGTTCATCAACACCAGTCTTTCTCAAAGTGGTTGCACTGTAAAAAACTACACTATTATACTATACTATGCAACTATACTCTAATAAAATTTTAAAAAATACCCGTTTCTGCACTTCGAAGATTTAAAAAAAACGAGTAGGTTATTGACGTCTCCGAACCCAAAAAAATGATTTTTTTGAATTCTTGTCTATTTGTTAGGAATTAGCGCAAAAACTACTGAACAGATTTTAATTTTGTTTTTACTGTTCGATAACATATGCTGTAACTTACTTATTCTTCTATAAGAGCGAAGCCGTGAAAGCTGGTTCTTAGAAATAAAATAATATTTCTATTAGCTGTTTTGAAGATGGTATAAAAAAATAATTGGGGGGCTATAGCAAAAGTAGGCAATAAAGTTTGAGAGCCTGTGATTAACACTATCTAAAATAAAATCTGTGTATTATATACGTATAATGGCACGTGCAAAACACACAGTTTATATTAATAGCATGGTTGAGCTACATGATCGATGGTGGACGGGTGATAACGGAGACGGATTGCAATTATAAATATTCCATAACCAACACTCACTGGACTTAGCCGGATTTTAACGGGTAAAAGTACCTATAATATCTTAATTTGGGCAGGACAATTTCTTAAGTAATGAGATATATAAAAACAAAACAAAAATAGTTTGAAAAAAAAAACTACAATGATGAGGACATAAACTTAAATAATAAATCTTAATCCTTAAAGCTTAAGCTGAACGTCATTAGATGATGCGCATGTGCATACGAAATGAAACAAGTGTACGGTGTTGTAATCTTGATTTCACATTTAATTAATTACAGACAATAGATTATCAATTTGTATTTTGTAAATTGTTAATACACCAGCGCGGCCGCATAACGGTTAAATGATTATATCATCCGACAGGTCTTTAGTATTTTATCTATACTAGGCTAAGCTAGAATCTCTATTTAACGAAGGTGTGGCTCCGATCGCCCACGATAACAGAACTAACTTGTTTCCCAGATCGAGGCAGGGATACTTTCATATAGATTGATTTTAACTCCTTCATCGTGCGTGGGATGGAACGCGAATATTTCAAATCTATTTTCGATCTTTTAAAAAACACTCTTGCGCAAAATCATTGATTTAAATAAACAGATATAACAGTGGAAGTTGTAAATCATATAGAATGAAACCAATGTCGCAGGATATCCGGCAAAACGAATCATAAGCATCACACTTCGAAAGGTCAGTTATAAAAGCGTATACAGACTTTCCGACTGACTGTTTCATGATATTTACTGAATGGTTTATTTATGAAACAGAAATACCCTCCTATTTTCAGCGACTTCTATAGAGTTTTATCAATACTAATATTATAAAGAGGGTAAAGTTTGTGAGTTTGTGACGTTGTAGGAGGTATTCTCAGGATGTCAAATAAATGGCTTTGACTTAGTCGATAAAAAATCACAATTTCTCTCAGATATAATGCCGGAAGAAGCTTTTTTCCAGATACGATTTATTCCAGACAATAATAGAAACGAGAGCATCCTTGTACGAGATTCGGATGAGTCAGTGTTTTGGCGATACGCATGCAAAACATTAATGTCTTATGATACGTCTCAACACCACGGCGGGATTCCGGCATTGTTTGTTGTTTAATTAAATATTATTTTAACAATATTTCCCGAATTACTTTTGTTTGATTTTACATGTTAAATATGAGCAAAATTCCAATGTATTGATGATATTGTGATTGCACAGTGTAAATTGATTTAACAAAAAATAATTTTCGTGTGTCATCCCTAACTGCAATAAAGCAGGCCATTCACGTGGCGTTTAGTCGTGACCATGGCATTAATATGAGCTCGTAATATTTGTCGTGTCGCTGCTGCGACAACGGATAACGTTCATCGTACCCGAACGAGGTCGGTACTGTACCAGGTTCAAACGGTCGGTAAATAAAATTTGAATGTATAGGTACCAATCACGGAGGACAGAAAAAAGCGGAGATGCCGCAAGGCAACATTTCTTTAGAAAGCAGCGTCGCCTAAATGCGCGTGACAGGGGGACGAGGTACGGCGATAGCTCCACCCCACGATAGAAAACCCGCCCTTTATTTGTAAATCCATCTAGTGGTGAATGGAATTATTACAGTCAAATTGAACTAGTTTTTTTCATTTTAGTTCGTCTATTTGCCACTATGGCGTAACAAAGCATGATACTTTGATCCAGATCATTCTATGTGCGTTAGAATTAGGGATGTTAAAAAATAATCGATTATTAAAAAAAACGATTATTATTTCATAAAAATCGATTTTTTATGAGCAATTTTTTTTTTTTAAATCGATTATTTATTAATAATTGCACCGCGCTGAAACAGCAAATAGCCGTCTAACCAGACGAAAAAACATGCAGCACTAAAACGCTTTTTAAGTTAAGGCTCTCTCGCTAATAAGAAAGGTCGAAAGCGCCGTAAAATTCATGGCGCTTTGACGCATAGGCGTTTGGTTCAACGTTAAAGGTAACATCACTAAATTATTCATCGGCAAGAATTCAGATTTATCGCTCGACCGATACGTATTTTGTAAGGGCTAGCGGACTCAATGTTGGTACACAAATCTGATAATAATTTAACATAGAATACACGAATTTGGTGTCTAAATGTAATTAAATAGAAAAATACGGTAAAGATTTATTTACATGTGAAATGTCATACCATGTTTTAGTAAATTTAATGTTCCAGAAAATAAAAATCGATTTTTAAATAATTGTTTTTTTTACCGCAAAGTCACATCTCTAGTTAGAATGGCTCATCAATTAAAACCAACTACCTACCAACAGATGGCGCATTTTTCTTATATTCAATTCTTATTCTTGTTTATGCATAAGGTATATAATTTATCTATAAAGTAACTTTTAGTAAGCAAAATGAACATTAGCAAGTAATTTGAGCAGAAAACCTATGAATAAACGGCTACCACCTAAGAATGGCTACGAATAACATGCATTGATAGTATAAAAACACGCAATCTATAAGAAGTTGTTAGAAATCTTAGAATGCTTCTCTTCAACGGTAGATGTCTCTATCTTCAATCTGGCGATCAAGCTAGAAGATTTGTGTTTATAAAATGAAAATATTAATTTTAGGGAATTACACGTGAAATATTATGCCATCAACATGTTTCAGTTTTAATCCGGAACAATTGTTGCATCCAACAACAGCGCACTTTATTATTAAAACAATGTAACAATATTAAAAACCTATTAAAATACGACGGATCCACGGATCCGAACGCGATCAAGATTCATTCGAATCTAAGGTTTTCGGCCCCGCCCACTGTGACGTCATGACCTAGTTGGAGGCGCATGACCTACTTGCCTTGTGGCATCTCCGCTTTTTTCTCTCCTACCAATAATTCCCAGGTCAAGGAGTGTTATTTTATTTTTCTATGAAATTCTAAGCAACTTGTGTATAGAATTTCTGCCTAGTCAGGCTCGCCTTTGCATTCTTTTAATTTATTTATAGCATCAGATAAAAAATAAAACTATGTTCTATCTATTTTATATATTTAGTCGGTGTGTAACGCTATCTGTTACTCCAAGTTAAAAAGTTTTACAATTAACAAATTCCAGTCATAATGCAGAATAATTTTTAAGTTCTACGCGATTTTCTGAATTTAAAGATCAGTTCACAGCACAACTGTTTAGTGGTTCATAATAACAGAGCTTACATATTCGTATTAAATTAACCTTTATTTGCTTATATTTTAGCTTTTTCTGTCATTTGCCTATTTTCCCTATTACTTTAAGAAAGTTGGTAGCCTATTAATATTATATCCGATTATTACCGAGTAATCCCGAAGTACCGGGTAATCCTCGCGATACGGAGAACTCAAAACAAATAAGTACTTTCAGAAAGCTTGAGTCATGCGCGGGAGCGTATGATGCGTAAGCATTGTTAGACCATACGTCACATTTGAAAGAACCACAACAGAGAATAGAATTGCGCGGTTGGAAGCCGTTGCTTTTTAAAACAAATTCTTATTTATCGTAACTGCTTCTAATACTTTGAGAAAAGCTTAATTTAGTTAACTACGAGAATATTTCTAATTATAGTCTGTTTAATATTTGACTCGTTGGTCTAGTGGTCCCAATCGCGACTGCTACTCTAGAGGTCTTGGGTTCGATCCCCAGGTCGAGCAAAGTGTTATTGAGTTTTTCTCTGAAATTCTCAGTAGCAGCTCGGAGTCTGAATTTGTGCCCGGTGAATGGCAATAGGCTCGCCCCCTATTACATGGGACCCAAACACACCGGCGAACTGTGGGTGTACATTAAGTACACCTCTGCCTAACCCTTGGGGGAATACAGGCCTGATGGTATGTTATGTTATGTTAATATTTCAGTTATTTGTACCATGAAAATTTTACAATGTTTGTGAGGTTGTAGGGGGTAAATCTCTGGATCTAGTGATCCGATTTTGATCATTTTTTTACCAATAGAAAGCCACGTTATTTGTGAATGTCATAGGCCACATCACCTAACGAAGTGGGCACGGGTTAGCTAGTATGGTACCTATATAATAATAGAAACTTGCTAAAGGTTTAGTCATAATATTATTATTAGATGTTTATGAATATAGTTGCAGTTTCCGTTACAATGTTATTTATTCAATAGAGTGACTAATTGAAATAGGTTCTTACATGACCATATGAATTCATTTTAATTAGCAAGTAATCCTAGCAGAATTTATGAGTGGAACAGTTATTTTTGTCAATGCATGAGTTGTAGAAGACTTAACGACGTGTTTATGCAAAGGATCCCTTTACGAAGATATTATAATGTCATCAAAGACAAATTCAGGTGTATCGATATAATTATATTAGGAACAGATTATAAATTAATTTACATTATAGTAGTATACATATATATAATTACATTGCATGCATTTTACAAAACTGTAATCGTAAGTAATCGGATACATTATATAGAGGGCAAACAAACATTTATTTTTATACATTATGAAAAAAATACTCGAGTAGGTCTGTGTCGAGATAATAAAAGAAGTAATAGAATAGACCACGAACATTCTAGAGCTTAATTGAAGACAATCGTGACTAACTTAACTCTATTTCGGCAACAATAGTCAAAGAATTCGTCTACAAACCATGTAAGGGTTGAACCAATTCTAACAATAAATAGGTTCCTATTGTTTGCCTACCTTAGACCTACGCCAGGTCTGACTAAGCATTCTGAATAAGACAGATAACGCAAAAGGAAACCTGGTAACAGACAAATAGCTTGTTGACAGAATGTGAAACTCTATAGCAGTGACTACCTTCTAGTTGAAAGTTCTTTTCTCTAAACGCTGAAGAAAAGAAATAACGATATAATAGGGTTCTACAGTTATGTTAGGGCTATAGGGAGCATAGCTATGAGAAATTCACTTCAAATGCAGCTTACATCTGATCAGATATATTTCAGGTTAGGCTTAGATTCAAACCAAAACGGACGAAATAAAATTTTAAAGGACTCACTGAATTCGACAACTAATTACAAATGTTTTATTTCCAACGGTCCATTAAATCAAATAAAATTTGAATGGTTAAAAAATAATTGCAAGGTTCTGAAGTGGTTTCTATAGAGAAGAACCGGCAAGCAACTCCTCAGACACTCTTCTGTACTAATAATACTTACTTTACATTTAACATATTTAATAATGAATAATAGTTAGATGGTTATGTGGATCTAAAAAAGCAAAAAACCTAAAAAAAATATATATCCAAAACAAACCGTTTTCTTAGTAGGCGGCTTGCGCGCGCGCAACGACATATACGCGCGATCCATCGCTGCCACTGCACCATTGGTTCCACACAACATCACTATATTTTATTCATAAGACACGTTTATTCACTGCACAGTCAATTAGGCGTTCAAACAAAACGCATACGCATGAGTGTAGTTCGGCGCGTCAACGGGCACTGCGCACACGCCGCTCGGGCTCCGCCCCGCCCCCGCGCCCCGCTACTATTTTCGGAGCCCTGTGGCCTGTGGTTTCCCCTTTAACACAGGACATTTCAAGCAGCAGTACAACTTAAGAGGATAGTATCCGCTTCGCGCCCCATACAAACGCAGTTTGGCCCTTGCTTGAATTTTAAACAATGAAAGTCATTGAAATTTTGCAGTAACAATCTTATCATTAATATACGTGTTCCTGTAATATAAAATTTCATTTCAATATACGGTTAAAAAGTTACACGAGCTCAAAGATTGGCAATTTTCGTTGAAAAACGGCCCAACTTTATGCTAGTATTTCTCGACAATGTATCAATACAGAAAAGTTCTGATTCGAAGGAAACCCAGATAATATAGTGAATATTTTTTTACAAGATTTTTTTTTACATATTAGTAATATTATAGGAGTAATCTCCAAAATTCGGAACATACGAAATACGCGTGAAAATGTTGTTGTTTCTCCTCTCGGGCACGCGTTCGCATCGCGAGGGATAGAGACAGCGACAACTGTGCAACATTGTTGCGTTCGCGAGGGACACTCCTCTTAACACGAACATTAAAAGTAATGAAAACCTTATGATTGTAACCTTATTGATTTTTATTTCTTTCCGAATAACACGGTAGAAGTAAAAACGGCGCAATACAATGACAGTGACCGATTACGCCGGTAAACATGAAAATAACTCACAAACAAAGTCAGTTTACGCCTGTTCAGCGTCTCATTTGTAACTACTCACCGACATGTTTTAGTAAAGAGATAATTTAAATTCAACATTTTTTCGTTCTATTAACCTTACGAAGAATGCAGAGTTCAAACTTGAGATTGTCCTACACATGGCGAAGTAATCAACCGAGACTTAATCCCCAACCATCCATGATGCATCAGTTTTGATTACTATAACAGATCAGACTCAAATTATTACCAATCCAGTCCTCAGAATGTCCAGTCCTTTTAGACGTCAATTAACAAATGCTTGTAACACTAAATTCTAGACAGAAGTTTTCGTACCAAAACCAGGGTCTGGCCCAGTGTATGGAGTGGGGTATTAAAAAGCCATATGGATACTAGATGGTTGTACCGTCTTAGTCACAACCATTCAATTCGAGGGATAGAAATGAGAGAAATGCAAAAAACGCAATATCTGACCTACCTGCATAGTCTAAAGGTCGATCTTACTTAGGTACTATTCATAGTCCGACAATGTGTCACTGTCTATGATTAAGGCATCGCTAATCCCCTCCACATTGCAGTGTAGGTGTCGCACGCTATTGCATGTTTGAATACGTCATTATTGCACTGATATTCGGCGTCCACGTCGAAATGTTACATCAACGTATCGCCGAAGAATCTTAAATGTTTTGAATATGCGCGGTCTTGGCCTTCTTATTGGGGCAAGGTTATACGCAGAATTTTGTATACCATGTTAGGAGAAGTTAAAAATAGTACCGAACTATTTGCTACTAGTGAAGAAGACCGAATGGTAGTAAGGACTCAGATTCTGGTAGCGTAGTTAATCAGCTTTGTTATCTTAATAGATGATACTGATTAAAAGCTCAGGCATGAAATCGCAGTCGAAATCAATAACCGCTTCCTAAACCAGCATTAGCGTGAACGGTGGCCAGAACATCAAGTTACCACAAAATGTCAAATTTTCTCAGTTGATTTTGAACTTTATCCTCAACAGTTTAAGGTTTAAAATCATTTGGAGAAATTTGAAAGTTTTGTATACCTTGACCTGCTGGCGACTGTACTACTGCAGTGTACTACTTAACAGCCACATCACACATTTGGAAAAAGTCAGATGCTATAGCATACCTCATATAAGTTGACTTACTGTTTACTTCGTGACGTTGCGACATATCCGGGCTATTCAATTCCCCTCTTTTATATTATTGTAGGCGTGGTACGGACATAGAAATATATTGATCGGACACGATGTTAGAAAACGAACAAACTTCATGATTTTGCAGTTAGCATAAACAACTATTGAAATGACCAAAGCGATTGCGAGATTGAACTAAAATCTCTGAGCTAATGAATCTATCGTTAAAAAGTAACGCTTAGTTAGTAGTTCAAGTAACCCTAAAATGGGTCAAGTAACCCCGACGTCCACATTTTCACTTCAGCAGATTTTAAATAACTAAAGTGTTGTCGACAAAATATGTCATTCTTTATAAGCATAAAAATGAAGGTTTAAGAGTCGAAAATAAATCTTATTCTAAAGTTATCATGCCACTCTTGTATCACATTCATCCATCCCACTTTTTTATATGAAACGGTTTTCTTTTTCGGAAGCAAATTTTTTTCTGTATCATGGGTTCGTTTACCCGGAACAATTGCATGTAAGCCATATAAATAATTCTTCCGTACGGGAACCGAATGCGAGGCCTACAAACGAGGAGACAAACACTGCGCTGCTGGGGTCTAAACTAGCGTCACAGGTGACTGGCGTCAGTTTTGAATTTAACTAAGTACTACTACCGCCATATGTCGACCCCCCATGGTATTGAACTGCGCCGGCACACCTACGCATGCGCGTACGTGCCCCAATTGTTATGGTGCTTTTTACACTTTCACATTCAACTATAGTAAGGTGTTTGCGTGCATTGGTGTTGTTAGGTATTCAAATCATACATTCGGCCCTTTCAATATTTGATCAGCAAAGTATTTACTTATAAATCAAAGCCTAAAATTTCGAGTGCACCATTGTTCCTAGTGTTTATACTATTCAAACCAGTAAATATAGCTCTATTTTATATAGAATGATATAGTGTGTTATGATATTCTCCTTAATAACGAGTTCACATTAAATAATACTGACCATTCACTATCCCAAGCTCGTGAACATACATACGTGTGAAAGAAACGGAATGCAACAGCTGTCAACTCTTGCGCAACTCATGACGAACTCATCAAACGGGTCACTGGGCTGTTCATTGACGGACGAATAGCTATCGATTACTATTCGTTCAGCATTGGAGGCGATAGTGGAACTGACCCTTATTTCTATTGCGTTTTAATATCGATATATTAAGCTGCAATGTATAAATTAGCCCCTCAGTCTTTGTTCTCTCTTCGAGTCGTTAATTATGTTATGTTAAATATTAAAGGCAAGGTTTAAAAGGCAAGGTTTAGCTGCGCTGGTTGCGGTCAGTTTATGGATTAGGAACCGTTCTAAGGCCCGTCCGGATGTTGTAAAGCACTTTAAGCTAACGGTAGCGGTTTTTGTAGAATAACAATATTTTTTTACCCTAAGATATTAAAATGGATGTTAATGTCAAACATAATGTATGTTAAATTCTCGGCGAAAACCATGGTAGTATTATAACTACGACATGACTGCGATGGACCAATAAAGGTTCTTCGCATAGAGTACTTGTATAAAAACAAGATAGTGTTTCATCATCATTTTTGCATTATCCTCTCTCCTGCGGTCTGTGTGGTCCCCGTATACGATAAAGAAGGTGTAATAAGTCTTTCCGTACGTTACGTAAGAGGCGAGAGCCAGATTGTGTTATGTCATCAATATTTACATGAACTGATAACATATCGCAACTATTAACATGCGTTTTCATCGCGGAAAGTACTGGTAAACTAATGACCCCAAGACTGCTATGTCCATTGCAAAATAGACGTTCAATGACTGTCAGATTGGAAAGCTAAACAGTTACAAACAAAAAAAGAAGTAATAAAATCGGTTCGCTATTGACGAAAAATCCGTGTACATAAAAAAGGCACACAATTGAACATAGAACCTCCTCCTTTTTTTAAATCGCTTAAATATACAATTCCGATGTTTTTTACAGTGAGAGCCGGTTTTGACAAACCAAAATAGAGACATAAATAGAAAAATCATTACGGAACCAAAAAAAAACAATGTACGAGTAAAAGTTACACCGTGAGTCCGTGACGTTACAGTCGTCTAATGATTTGGTCTGTAGACAAAAACTTGGAGACATTCGCAGTGTAGTTAGTTCAAAAAGACCCGCGACATCGCATTGTGGCCATCGGTCTGAAGAATGAGACCGTTTCTTATTAAAGTTAAGTTAAGTTGTCAAGCGATATCTTCCAAAAGTTTTAAAGCTTTAGTTAGATTTACATATATCAAATTCCACTTCAATAACAAAGGAACTTGGAGTACTTGAATTCTCTTCGCGTAAGTGGGATGTAATAAATATCAACTACATCTATCGAGGAAGTAGAAAGTTGATCTGTATCAGGTACATCCGAAGCGTGCGCATCCAGCGTTAATTTCTCTAAAAGCCAGTGTACATATTTGCTGGGACAACAATTTCCTCAGTTGCGACAATCTTCCAATTAGGACACGTTAATCAACTTTAATCGCTCACAATTAATGAACGCTCTCTAAATTGTTGACGCTACTACCGGTCCGCGAGCGAGTCGCTTGCTATATTATTCAAGTTTTATTCTTTTGCAGATACAATGTATCTATTTCTGTATGCAAAAGATTAAAAGCTATGAGACTTTGTTAAATTGGCTAAACAACAGTTACGTTGATTTATTTAATGAGCTATTTATAGTTCTTTTACTTGATTATTACACTGATAACTTCTCGTATATTATTTAGGTTAACAAATATGTCATTACGCATGTATACATGATGTGTCTGTCTTTTACAACCAAAGATGATCTTCATAGATTAGAAACGTGCCTTGTGCGTTAGTAATTTCAATTAAAGTGAATTTGTCTTACATGAGTTTCTCCTGCTAATGTTACACGCGATTATGTCTCAAGTGCATTTACCTTTCTATACTCATTTGTATATCACTTTTTAACCGACTTTAGAAATTTTCCTTTATATGAACTTAAATCGAGTTTGAACTCCATAGTAACATCAAAACCGGATAGAGCCCGTGTGGACCGGACGGCTCCTGTATTTGAAGAGTAACTAACCGTATCGCTACATCGAAGTTTCATTAGTTACACTTTTTTTGATAAAGACGTTTTTATTTCTGATATATTATTTCTTTGAACGAGAATATTAAATGTTGCAACTGGTTTTCACGAATTAATTCCAAGATCAAACGTTTAGAAAGCTCTTATATCTTAGCTGTTTCATTCATAAAGATGTTTTTCCTACGACAGAGAATGCTGATGGAATGGAAAGGATGGGATCACAAGTAAAATATGTTGCATGAATGATCATTATGTTGCATATGATAGATAAAACTTTTTAATCTTTAGGATAAATGACGGGAATCATGCACAGTTTGGAAATGTTTATGACCTTGACTGAAATAATTTTGTAGTGTAAATTAATCTAGAAAATTCTTCTACCGGTCTAATTGTATTCAGGTAATGACAATCTCATTATTATGCTACCTGAATTTCTCATGATTGCCCTGGCTTGCCTATTGGGCCTATTGGGACCACATACAATTTTGAAGTTAAAGACTGTCATTATTGCTATATTTATTTATGTACCTACTTACATAATCCTGACGATACGCAGTTTCCAGGAGTACCACTTTCAGCATCAAGTCGCTAACCCAGCCACCTAACGACAGCCTCAAATGTAAGACTTAGTTGAAACTCAGACTTAAGGAAATATAACGTGACGTCTTTAAGACACCATTGCGTGACAAAGAACTTCAACAAAGACAATATCTCTAATCTTACCCAGCGTTACAAAAACAACAATAGTGCGACAACAGGAAGCAATCACAGCGAAGTCCAAAAAAACATTCAATCAGTGAGACGGTACATTAAAAACCATGTCGAAGTCTCGGTGTCCGGATGCCGGCGATTGAGCGGGCCGTGACTAAATCCCTAAATTACTGTATTGATTGGGACAATTGGTAATAATTGCCAACTAAACGGTGTTCTACTGGAATCAGGTTCCGGATAATTTGAGCTGGAAACTGACGTAAAAAGAACGTGTAATGAATTCCAAACCCTGGCAAAAACGAGTAGTGATCGTTGCAAGATAGAAGCTTTTAAAAGGTGATTTTTATCAAAAGCTCTGTAAAATTACAAGGAATAATATATACCAATCTGATTTTTTAAATAGGTTAACTATTTAAAAATCTGATTGGTATATATTATTAGGTACTTGGTATTTTGCAGTTCTTCTTAAGATAAAAATCACATAGACACAATAATCAAAATGAAGCGGTTGAAAACTGTTTTTAATATTCTCAATAGCTGAGGAGGAAGTCAAACATAGTTTCACTACAGAAGGTAATATATTCTGGATGCTTACTGCTAATAACTTGGTTGTTAATATTCTCTCAAGTATACATAGACAATCAGACACGATTTACGACGCATTGTGTTAGCAGAGCCTACCTCATGAACAAATAAGGCTGTTGACACATATTCGCGAACGCCACAAAGAATACGTCGTAAACGTCATTAAAGCACTATACATGTACAATTTACAGCGGTTAAGGAGAAAGCCCCGGTGGTTAAGGAAACAAATAAAGCAATCCTATTGACTTCACCACTATTGCGTTTTGACTGGTAACATCAGTAACGTGCAGCGGCAAACCATTTACCATTTAACACCCACGCGTATGATCGTTTCTGCGTGAAGCCTAATATGTAGCGTTTGAACTTTCCCACGGAGCGGTTAACGACCTGGGATTAAAGGGGATCGCGTCAATGACAGCAATTGTTTCGACGTATATTTAATAACACCCGGATCAACGGACTGCATTTCGGTCGACGAGATGTTGATTCAATTTTGCCAATTGGTTTATAAACGTTGATATCGCGTCGCGTATAGGTGAGTCGCGTATATCTGTGTTAAGCCTAATTTTAAGTGCGACGCTAGTGCGTTCCCACGTTCGGCTGTCGACCCTGGCGTTAAGAGGATCGCATCAATAAAACATAATATCTAAATTGTTTCAATTTCATACCTTTTCCAAATTAAAAAGGAGCCACTACGAGACTGGCTGGAAAACAAATATGTTCTTAGAAATCAAAAAAATATTAGCAAATAACTACTTCATAAAAACGAATACACTTACTATGTTTTAATAACATGTATTCTTAACGTCTTGCATTAATCAAAGTGTAAACGAATGTTCAGAGGATGTTTTGAAAACATAATGATTAAAGCTAGTAAGACGCTATGCGAGAGACCGAGACACCGGATGATGGCAATTTCGTGTCCGTCCCATCAACTGACATAAGACGTCAAATCTTAAAATGATATAAATGATCTTATACATCAAAAACTAAATCTGTATGACCTTGACATAAAAACTGAATATAAGACAACTGTGACACGTATTAGAGTTATATGCCTTGCCAATAAAATGGCTGATCAAGCCGAAGGAAACGAATAAATTGAATTACAAATTATGACAGAGCGTGCTTTCTAAAACGATTTAACATGGCCCTAAGCTAAAGTAACAATTTACAGAGTCAGAATTACAGCAGGGCAAACACACAATAATTACACTTAAGAGGAGTGTCCCTCGCGAACGCAACAATGTTGCACAGTTGTCGCTGTCTCTATCCCTCGCGATGCGAACGCGTGCCCGAGAGGAGAAACAACAACATTTTCACGCGTATTTCGTATGTTCCGAATTTTGGAGATTACTCCTATAATATTACTAATATGTAAAAAAAAAATCTTGTAAAAAAATATTCACTATATTATCTGGGTTTCCTTCGAATCAGAACTTTTCTGTATTGATACATTGTCGAGAAATACTAGCATAAAGTTGGGCCGTTTTTCAACGAAAATTGCCAATCTTTGAGCTCGTGTAACTTTTTAACCGGATATTGAAATGAAATTTTATATTACAGGAACACGTATATTAATGATAAGATTGTTACTGCAAAATTTCAATGACTTTCATTGTTTAAAATTCAAGCAAGGGCCAAACTGCGTTTGTATGGGGCGCGAAGCGGATACTATCCTCTTAATGATCGGACAGACATTCGACGTCACAATCACAATTTAATTACTAGCGGACAAGTGTCTTACATGACGTCCGTGTCACTTTAAGAATAGCCGGGTATTCTTAAAAACTTCTTCAATCTAATAACTTTTTAATAAAATTCAAAACAAACGAAAAGCATCTAAAATCGTAGCAAATCTTTATATGTTTAGGAAAGCATGTAAATGGGATCTAAGTTAATACGGAGGCTTCAAATAAATTATTCAAAGCCTCCTTTGTCTATGGTGTGATAATTTGCAAGAAAGGCCAGAGAAGCGAGCTTTGTCTAAAACTTTTAGATGACCAGACGACCCAGTTTAGGTGCATTTACACCAAGGGCCCAATATTCGTGCCATGAGAATTTTTTGCAGTCGCATTATCTCGTCTGAAGTCCTGCTTTCGACATGAGCTAAGCGACGATACTATTAGATCATGGCGTTCTCGTTAGGCTAGCAGGAACACACGGACCGATAGATTTGTTCTACAGTATTTCTAAAATCAATAATTCCTAAATATAGCAGACTTGAGAGAGGTATCAAGCGAGTAAGTTCATCAAAACTGAAATAGGGAGAGAAACCTTCATATAATACAACACCTACCACCTCAAGGATTACCCCGTAGCAACCCTTAATATTTGCACCCTTAACGAATTTGTTAGTTCGGCCAGCTTTCATTCCGAAACCAACATTAATTGAACTCGATAAAAGTTGAAGTTTATTCAACAGTAAATAATTACAATCTCACGCCAATTACTGAGATGTTTACGAGTATATTATGCATTCAAGTCGAGATAATTTTACGGAACGTTACTAACGATAATATTTCATCGCAGATTTAACTTTAAGACGAATATTTTTATTTTATTTTAATGCATCAAAATTAGTATGAACTTCAAAACATTCACTCATTGATGGTTTTTGATTATCTATCAGTCCGTTCCATTGCTTAAACCAAGAATTGGGCATCTTGTTAATATGCGATTTACACCATAGCCTAAACTTCTAGTCAGTCAAAAATTCTAATGTTTTATTTCAATTAGATCATAAAATGCACGGTTGAGAAGATAGATCTAATGGAGACGAACCAGCGAGGAAACTCCATAGAATGTCAACAACACAATTACTTACTTTAGTTGACTTGGCAAATAAACATACTACCAACTCATAAGGCCTACCAGAGTTCAGTTACTCCAATACCAAAGTTTGGGGTACATAACCAGTACTGGATTCCATCGCCATATATGAAGGCATTCTCGAGGCACCGCAAATGTCAGCTCAAATTAACACAGCACGACAAGTATATTGTACAGTACTGAGATGTTTATTTTGTCCAATCTGCGGTGAAAGAATAATACGAGTACTGCGCGTATGTTTAACAAGGTTATTTGTAAGGAATCTGTTGGCAAAACAATTTAAAACTACCTAAACCGCTGATTCTGTGTCCGCAGAGGCTTTATTGTAGTCAATTTCGAGAGATGTGTGACTGATATGATTAAGTACTCCAAACTAACATGAAAATTGTGTATAACATAATATACCATCACGCCTGTTTTCTAATGTACATCCACATTCCGCCGGTACATTAAGGTCCCATGTAATAGGGGGCGATCCGATTGCAATTAACCGGGCACAAATCAAGACTCCGAGCTGCTACTGAGAATTTCATAGATAAACCCAATAAATCTTTGCTCAACCTAATCTAACCCAGGACCTCTAATGTAGCAGTAAAATTGTGTATACTTATGTAAATTTTAACGCCTTAGTAAATGTGTTTCTGGGGAGTTTATTGTGCCACTTTTCCCAGCAAAAACACTACGAAGCGCTGCACTTCAGGCGGGCGTTTTGGGGTCTGTCTATAATGTACGCACGGCTATACATCAAGCTATACAAATCCAGTTTACGCTGGTCTGTTATTAAATGGGAAACCTAAACAATGTGAGATCAGCCTAAACTGGTTTTGTATAGGTTGACCTGTAGCCGTGTGTACAATGATGTTCAAAAACTACTACCTAGTAGTCTATCTTGAAAAAATGTTTTCTGGCTTGACTTTGATGAGCATTTTATTTCAAGATGACGATACTAAAAACAACACTCCCTCCAAGTCACAGCATACGTCATTGGGATATCTCGTTACGATATAATGTCCTATACCTCAAGGATATCATCGTCTAACCGCACAAATAGCTTCCATGTACCCATTACATCATTATCTTTGCCTTTTTTCTAAGTATATTGGCCTTATTTTCTAATCTGGTGTTGCAGAATATAAGAGTTTAGTCTTCGTGTTCCTCGTTATTTTATACAGAAGTCAAAAATATAAAGCCTATCCAAGAACGAGTTGAACTTATAAATCAATTGATACGCTCGGTTACCAGGCACTAGCCACTCGTAACAAAGAATTACGATCTACCTCCATTACAGCATTAGGTTTTGTAGTGTATCTCATTGAGTAGACACGAGTTCAGCCTGTTTTTCAGACTATTGCGTCACACAGTTGCGTAGTTTCAGCCGTCTCGCTCCGCTAATTGACTGCACTTAAAATAAGAGCAGTTCCTAATAGTTAAGAGAAGTATCTAGCGACCAGTATGAATGGAGTAAATAATTGGATTACCAAATTAACCCCTTTAAGTTATTGCTAGCAAATACGGCCGTTCAGGAAAGTGTTATTGCATTTTTTTAAGGCAATTAAGTAATGATTTATTCATGGCAACATGAAATGGCTCATTACTCTAGTGGTCCAAAGCGATATTGGGTTTTTAATGAAATGTTGCGCAGCAGTTCCTTAGTTTCGGTCTGTGGCCAATTAATGGCAATAGGCTCGCCCCATATGATATGGGACTGAATCATATTGGCGAACTATAGGGGAACCTTAGTAATACAGATGCAATGAGACATCATGTTGTTTATTAGAAAGTTATTCAGATTTTCTGAAACAATCAACATAGTTATATGTTTTGGAATGCATTAAGTCACCCAGAATAGTCGGTCGTTCCATATGTCAGTTGATGGGAATGGACTATTCAATAGTGGACGTTTCCGGCTGATAATGAGTTTAATTAAAACTTTATTGAAGCTACGATGACGCAACGGCCATGCGTTAACTGACTATCAAGTTACCGTGAAATCAAATCCTGCCGTTAAACTATGTTAATTAGGCTAACCAGTGCATTCTCACATTGTCTGAGGTTGCAGGTCTAACAATGGAATTTTAATCTGCAGTGAAAAATTCAAAGTGTTGCTTTTGGACTGAGATTTAGTTAGAACTCCAGTAATACCTGTACAAACTCCATTCAATTTCGAGCAGTAGTTTTTGCGTGATGCACATACAAATATACAGAAAGCATATCATCATGCCTGTTTTCCGAAGGGTTAAGTAGAGGTTTAATAATGTACCTACACCCACAGTTCCCTATTGCAATTCGGGCACAAACCGAAACTCCGAGCTGCTACTAGAAATTTCATAGAAAAACCCAATAACACTGCTCAACTTGGGGATCGAACCTAGGACCTCTAGCGTAGCAGTCGCGCTTAGAACCACTAGACTAATGAGTCCACATTCATATGTTTTTTTGTTAAATATCTCCTATGTACAAGTATCGACTACTAATTGTTGTTTTGTTTAAAACTAAACTAAAACTGAATTTAAGGACAAAATAAATGCTGGTTGAACTGCGAGACACAACAAGTTACACAAGATAGCTGTTATAAAAACCCAACTACATTGCCAACGAAAACTAGTTATAATAATACACAATCTTGACTAGGCACAGTTCTCACGCTTCCACCACACAATCAGCGTTTAGTGCAGACATTTGATACTATTTGCGCCATATGTTATACATTAATGTATACTGTTCTATCTGTGTATTATGAAACTGCTGGCGAAATGTATAACCATCTGTTTGTGAGTTGGACACTGTACAACCGATTAACTTTACTTGGACGTTATTATACAGGGTGGAAGGGACATCGACGCACATCGGCTTACCATGAATTCAGTACATGATTCTGAACTCCCTTGCGTAGATATTTTTTGTCGGTTATGAAAAAAAAATCTGCTTTTTCATACAAAAGTACAATACCTACACGATCAAAATGTATGGAACAGCTGATTGTTTAAAACATAACCGACAAAAAATATCAACGCAAGGGGGTCTAGAATCATGTTCTGAATTCGTCGTAAGCGGATGTGCGTCGATGTCCCTTCCACCCTGTATATTTTTCTTAAATTCATGTTTCGAAAACGCGATATTAATACCTATAGTCTTAATTTTTCAATGATTACTCGTATTTCAAAAACTTTGGCCCTAATTATTATCAGCTTTGTTTAGTCCTCTCTTTCTGGTAGAGTTATTGTTTTTTGGTTATCCATTTGTAATCATCATTTTTTCCAAAAGTCAGAGGTGCGGCCCCTAAGGTCATCGAATGAGCTATTAATATCAGTTATCTCTAGTACCAAACATGTCTTTTAACATTATTTTTAAAGTACCCACGTATTGATTACGCACACACACGTCACAAAACACACACACAAGTGCAAAACCCATAATTTCCCCACGAGCGAGAGTGCGTGTGCGCAGACATAAACAGCGGTTGGATCATATGTTTAGACTGGTCGCGTCTCATGGACCGTCGATACACGATCGTGAATGTACTGAGAGATTATCGAACAGATACATTACTGTGATTATATTGTGAAACATTCCTCCGCAAAGATTATTGGCCTAGGTATGCGTAAATGTAAGTTGAAACCTTTTGTACAGTTTTGTTGGAGACTATAATATTAGATTATAGACTTACTATGTATCTATTACATAAAATAAATAAATATACAATTAGAAAAGATTGATGGAAAGAAGTTCTAATCAGCAACTTTGCTGGGGAATGTCCGCACAGCCACCGGGAAGAAGACATACACCGACCTTATCTGTGAGGTCCTTAATAAAGATCATTTGCTTAGTATCCGGAAACGGTGCGTGTGTATGACAAGATATATGAATGTGGAAAACGCTAAAGAATTATGTAAAAATCGTAGTAGATGGCTTTCTGTGGTTTCTGCCTTCGCCACGCCTTTTTCCCATACCTCTATGGCTTAATGTAACGTAACGTTACTGATCATTGTACCGCCCATTGTACCATTTTATGATTTATAACTTGTACTTAACAATAGTTTTTGGTGTGCAATAAAGCATATTCTATCTATCAATTATTTCAATATACATAACACAATTGTGAAATACCTGTGAGGCAACCTAATGATGTATAGGTACATAAAGTTAGTTAGTTTAGACCAAGTACCTAATGGCGGCGAGCGAGCAGTAACTAAGGATTTTATAGAAAAACCCAATAACACGACTTGGGAATCGAACTCACTTGAGACCACTATTCGAATAAGCCAGTTAATAATATACTCATGAAAATTAACGTCAATGATAAGTTTGTAGTTTGTGAGAGCTCTGAATTCGGAGCCTGTGGCATATTGCTAGACCCCAACACGTGCAATAAAAATACGCAAATAATTTTACACGTACATAGTAGGAAAATCGAACAAAATATTACTAATAGCATAAGAATCCACTAAATACGACATGGGAAGTAGACAAGGAAAGGACGTTAGCAATAAATATGATGGAACACATTTTTGCGTTATTTTGTAAAGCATTCATCATCAACCATTACATTTTCCCACTGCGGGGCACGCGCCTCTTTCAAGTTACTTTGTAAAGCATACTACTACGGAATTACAAAGTATCGCAAAAAATGGACTGTATTGTTAAAGCACGAAAGTTTATTTTGTTTTAGCCGTATAATGGAAATATTTGCACAAATACTTACTACAAGTGAAGATTGTGCTATGACACTTGTCTCAAACTGTGCTATATACATAAAACACAGTTAGGAAGTTCTTTCCACAACTATGTAAGCAAGATAAGGAGTATTTTAAAGTGTCAGTAGTTACCAAAAGTTTACTAAACGTTTTGGACGAGGCATACTAAGATCTGAATCGTTTAAAGAAATTATAATTGTTTCTAAAGGAACAGTGTTTCCCATATGCCACCAGCAGGTTACAAATATGAAATTGCACAAGCACATCCTATCAGAAACATGTTTGCTAATCAAACTAATAATACAATTATAGTGAAACTACGGTTGTAACAATAAGAACTACCGGCGATAAGCGATTAGTACCGAATGACTAATGTTTTGTACAATTATTTTAGTAACAACTAAAACACCAAATTGACTCACGCCAGCATCCGGTAACAAATATGAACTATTGTTTTGTTAAACACCTTCAGAAACTTTGTAACTGATGACAAAAACACTAAAACATAGCCGTTTTCAAATACACTTGGCACTTTCGTCGAAACAGTATAGAAACCCAACTGTCAAATTATGAATTTTAATCGAACACACAGACATATTTACTGATATTATCTTTGTCAATACTGAACATGAAATGGCACGCACAAATTCACGCTGCACTTTTATCAAAACATCACCGAAATCGGTACGTCGATTACGAGGTTTTATTCGAAAATACGGACACACGTTTAAATGTCTGGCAATGTAATGAAGTATTAAGGACAGTGATGTTAGCTATGAGTCAGGGTAGCGGATGGGAAACCGCATCATTGACTTGTCTGTTTGTATTGGACTTAGGCATTGATGTTGAGTTTCTATTGGTCACTTTATTGATACGGTAGGTACTGGCATTGATCGTGTTATTAATGTGGGTGCGACAGCTGTTTTCCCTTTTAGAGAAGGCAAGATGAAGTTGCGAATCACTCTATTATATTTTCTAAAGAGGCTATTTGATGATGGAAATTTTCAATTGATTTTGACTATTCAAGCCACTATGCACAATGTTAGTTATGATCTATGATCATGTTATGACTTTTTGTGATAGTGGTCTAAGGCGTAATATAAAGTAAACTCTCATAAGAACTCCTCTGGAACCTTTTTATTACGACCTCCTTCGCGTTCTCAGACCTCTTTGAAGGTTACAACTAAAACAATTACACCATCTTCATCACGACGCTCTAATCTCTGATATCAATAAAAGCCCTGTTTGCAAAACAGGTGTACTCCAGATAACGTCTCAACATCAAGTCTCTCTTTCATGCATACGCCTGCGCCTATATCGTCGTCTTCTTCCTTCATATGCACCGTTGGTGCAGGGGCTTTGCCCTCGGCACGTGCGATATAGTTCCGACTTTGTACCTAGCGATCGAGAGTTAGAGCCATCTGATAATAATGCGTATTTTGAAAGTGTCAACAATAAAAAACCTTTTTGGAACGATAAAATTTACACTGGTATTCAATGATGTAAGTTTAGTTATTTCTATAATTGCAACAGCATCGAATATAATTTATAAAATCACACATCCCTAGTGATGTTCATAACTATTATTTACAACAATAACTGCTACGTTGTTAAGAAGCTGACGAAATGCAGTCTTTAATTACGCACTAGCACTACCTGTTGGCTGAGAAAATGCTATTATGATTTATATTGTTCGTATTACAACTAACACAAACTTCAACATTATATTTTTCTACTACTCGTTACTTGCGAGATGAAGTGCCTTTTTCAACCGACTTGAAAAAGGAGGAGGTTTCGTCTGTATGTTGTTTTTTTTTGTATGTTTGTTACGCGATTTCTTCGCCAATTGTGGATCGTTCAAATTTTATAGTAATCGGTTGAGCAGTTTTAAAAATATCAACAAAAATATAAAAATTGTTTACATAGATGATATTATCGTTTACTCCGAAACATCGCTGTCTTAATGTAGCAGTGCGTTTAGTTGGCTAACAAGTACTTATAAACAAAACTTTCCACAAAAAATTCAAAAATATTATTACTTTTAACAAAAAAATAAAACCGCCTTCAAAAAATTATAAAATAATTTTGACAAAACAGTTTGGGAAGTCGGTGGCGAAAACAAAAGAACCACTCAAATAGAAGTCACCGACTTCCCAAACTGTTTTAGACAAAATTATTTCATTTACAGTAAAGTTTTAAATATCATCGTAACTATATTTCTGAGAGTAAAGGGAAGATCTAGACTGATCTAGACGAAGCTTTACACAACAAGTAACGGGAAAAGTGACAATAGGGTAATATCAGGAGGCCAAGCAGAAGGCAGAAGACTGGGAGAAGAAGCGATTGCTCCAACGATAATAGCTAACCTCTTGAATCGAAGAAAAGAAGAACACCTTTTTCTGACGTTAAGCTATATTATTATACGTGTTCTGCTTCAAAAAGGATGGGTGCCTGCAAATGAAATTAAAACTTAAACTTTCAAGTTTTAACGGTTTGACCGACCCATACGGTAAGATATGGCTGTAGTCATAGTCTTGAAGATTACTACCAATTAAAATCAGATGGACAATCTACTACGTAACAGTGGTAATATGAGAACCATTGACAACGGCCTCTTTATACATAGAAAAAGTCATTTTCGTCAACTTGAGTCGATATGACATTAGTCCAAGATTGTTATGCTATCGATGTAGTTCCTCGTATAGTGAAAATTTTATTTATTTCCTTTACCCAGATCGAAAAGTCGAAAGTAATTATAAATAGCTCGGTCTATAATTAGCCACAAGGCTATATAGAGAGGAAAACCGGCGCGGAAATGAGCACCATGTCTATATACCGGTGAATGACAATGCGACGCCATTGTTGCTGCGTCCGCGCATGTTCCGACACGACTTTGTTGTACATTTGAAATTGAATGGAGGGTGTGTAGAATGGAAGGAAGATATGAAAATACTTGGCGATGGTCAACTTGATATGCTTTAATAACAATAAGTTTGCGATAAATGGGTTGTATAATGATTTTCCTTTTCAACTATTAACTATTTAAAGACGATTTTACAAATACTATGCAAATCTATTGTTCCGGTCTCCAGAGGCCGGTACAGCGTTGCTGAAATAAGAAGCGTGGTCAGTAGCCCCATAATCTTGCCTCCGACACAAAATATGTTCTGAGATATGTTCCTACGAACCCTGAAAGACAGCGGTTAGCTTTAACTAAGATTATGAATCTTAAGTAAAATAGCTATGAATGTGGCAGTTATACAGATTTCTAAGGTTGACCTTATTGCGTCTTCTAATGCTACAAGAGATATACTAGTCCGAGTGTCGGCTTTATCTATTATTTGTCATACTTTAAAGAAGGGAAAGTCACTAAGCCTACATGGTTTTCATCACATCTACTCTACACAATTTGTAATAAACCCATCTAAAAGCCTTTTTGCTAACAAATTGCTTATTTTCCTAACGTTATTGTAGTTGTTTATGTAACATTTATTACAATGAACCTTGTTTGCATTGTCTTAAGCAAAAATGTTTTTACGCCATAGACAATGGGAACAGTCTTCCATTCTTTCAGTACTTGTTGCATCTGCATCAATACAATCATACGAGATAAGTATAAGCACAAATTGAAAAGTTAATTGATTTGTTTCTAGACAGTTCCTGGCTGGGTCAATTGTGTCAATTGCCACTAGGTTTATGATATGAAATAGATGAGGTAAATCGTTTCTATGATGACGTCATAATTATAATTAGTTACTGCTTCATCTTTCTATCCATTTTCGAATTGAATTTTCAGTATCGATATTGATTCTATCGACAGATGACTTTATAAATAAATAACAACACTCGAAATCTGAGTCAAATATTGTTATCATTACCCGATTTGATTACATAGTATACAACGTAAATTTTTGTTTATCCTAAAGCCTAAAGCCGAAACACCCCAACTTTTTTTTTTGTTTTTTTTTTTAATAAAAGCTTACTGGCAATGTGGATCACACATTACTAGTATTCTTGTTAACCCCTCGAGCTAAGCTAAATGCTTGTGTTACGAGTGGGTTCACGTCGG
Source organism: Subacronicta megacephala (assembly GCA_958496365.1). Lineage (NCBI taxonomy): Eukaryota > Metazoa > Arthropoda > Insecta > Lepidoptera > Noctuidae > Subacronicta > Subacronicta megacephala. The sequence goes on from OY292533.1 coordinate 11,498,431, forward strand.
TAGTGCAATGGGTGGGGTTCGAACCGGCATCCATATGATGAAAGTCCGAAGCCCTTGCCATTAGGCTACCGACGCTTCTAAAATAAATTTGGGTTGATAAGAAAATAATAAAAGAAACATTAAGCTCACGCGGTGATGAGTTCAAAGGTTTGTTCTAATTTACCTAATTTGCGCGATCGGATACGAAGAGCTAAGGGTGCCGGGCGGCACAGGCGAGTGATTGTCCTCCCCGTTCGATGTTTTTGTGCAGATTTTTGCAATAAAAATGGGTGGCCAACTTGAATATTTTTATAAATATAATAACCATTGCAATCGACTCTGTTACTGATTCTGAACAAACTACTTTCGGCTTTCGGGTAAACAAAAACTAACGTTGTATAATGTATGTCATACTCAAGAGAGGAAATTACGAAATACTATCTTTGTACTGAATCATCATTATCATCACCCCGTGTTCGTCCACTGCTGGCCAGACCTCTTTAAGTGAATGCCCTAGTCTACAGCAATTATGGACATGGGTCATTCTCGACAGGAATGACGCACTCATCGTCCCCCATTTGACCCAGATGTTAACTTGAAGCCAAAAAACAGCGCACAGACAAACGACAACAGAATCCTATTAATATTAATTCATTATATGTGTCAAGAGGCCATCCAAAGTCCCGTATCGGACCTTATATGCTGATATTCTTTTCGTAATGTGAATGACCCAAGTATGGAACAGTGTCCCCGAACCTATTTTGAAACTGGAGTAAAATAATGTTTGTTATTTTCGAGATCATTCAGTACAAATTAAAATAGGTTAACTGCAGTTATTAGTTTCTTCGTTTTTGATCTCTCATTTAAAGACTGTCAGAAGATATTTGGGTCGGGAGAATGTTTTAATGTGAGATTTATTTGGAAATATGATCTTGAAAGATTATTTAATTCTAAGCGGTGTTTATGTTTTCAATTTTATAAGAAATTTTAGGACTCTACAAACATTCAAAAACCAGTAGCAAATATACAAAGTTGAAGAATTTTTCGTGCTTCGCAAAAATTTTGATCTATTTAACTTTTCTGACAATTTCAAAATTATTTAAAGAGCATAATGCAGGGAAATCGAAGTATAATATTAAATCTTATACATATTTATAAAGGAAGCTGTCTGATCACAAGGGTGACTTTATTTACCATATCATTTAATCAGACGTGTTTGCAACATATTTGTGGCATAGTTTTGCGCAATGTTGACCATACATGCGATCTTAAATCTGACTTTAAAATCGGTTTAGACACTTGTTTATTCTTTCTTACATTATCACAAAAAATCTTGTCATTTTTAATAACAAGCTGTTGCCCGCGGTTTCCCTCGCACCCCGAAGGACTTTTGGAGACAAAAGGTAGCCTACACCCTTCCCAGGGTTTCAAACTATCGCCATACCAAATCTCATCTAAATCGATTCAGCAGTTTCAAATATGAAAAAGTAACAGACAGACAAAAAGACGGTAAGTTGGTAAATATGGATCCCAAGAGCGGAATGGTTGGCGCTCTTTGGAGAAGGCTTACGTTCAGCAGTGGACGGTAATAGGATGAAATAATGATGGATCACTCTTTGCACAAATTTAGGTGAGAAGATGAAAATACACCTACATCCTTGCGATTTCCTTGACGGAGTGTGAAATCTGCGAATCCGCGCGGGAGACCCAGTAACGGGACAATAAATGCCCCGTGCCCAGCAGTGGGACAATGTAATGGGTTGATGATGATAATGATGACAGTCAAAAAGGTTTACTTTGAAAATTGTCCTTGACTAGGCAACCAGCCTTTAGTCGTAGGAGATTTCACAAACATACGATTAACGGACATAAAGTGCATGCAGAATAAATACAAATATTTGTGGGAGGTAGGCAGTTCACGAAGCATTCGAACGTACGACACGCGAGCAAAGGTAGTGACGAAGTCATCACCTTAATTCCTGATAATAGACAGAAGTTTCTAACAGGTATTACAAACTATCCTATAAGCAACAAAGTGAGTGATGAGCTCTGACTATAACTCACTATGAATGATAAGCAAATCATTCATTCGATCATGTCTGCATAATCACAGGCCAATTATAAAAACAACCAGTTATATGATAATTTAAACGTAGTTATTTGTTCATATAATATCTGACAAATATATTTTAAAGTACAAGCGTACAAATAAACATATATTTCCTCTTAATAGTAGTAACGATGGATATGGGTGCATGAAAAACTAAATATCTAATAACACACTTAAAATAACACTATGACAGAGATCTGTTTTCAAATACAGTTTCTCCTCTTACTCCTACAGCTGTAAAGTATAGAAAACGTAAACCACGCAATAACTACAAAAAGCCCACATAACAAAACAAATTCTATAATCTATAAAATAGCAATAAAATAACAGTTGAAACAGGCGTTATATATTTAAATCATTTGTTTGTCGGTGTTCGGCGTCAAAGTCGGAAATAAATCGGGCGAGGCCAGGCGCGCGGCTAGTTTATTGCATACTTGTGTTTGGAAATGGATTTGTTTTACGTTTTAGCTTTGATCGTTAGCTCCAGGTGTAAAGGTTAAAGAAAATGGAAGATACTTGAAATTCCACGCGATTCTATACAGCAAGTATTTATATTTATAGTTTAGACTGCCCGTCCGTTTGTTTGTGTATTGTGACTTTATGAACTTTAATATATCGAAGGGAATTGTTACATTCCGCGCGAAGGTTACAGTTTCTTTGACGCTTTAAAAAAAAACCTTACTAGCAATGTGGGTCACACATTATTAATATGCTTGTCAAACCCCTCGTCCTAAGCTAAACGCTTGAGTTTCGAGTGGGTAATGCAATGGGTGGGTTTCGAACCGGCAACCACATGATCGAAGTCCGACGCCTTAGTTGTAGAATTGCTACAATGACCTCCGCCGCCTCATACCGCCGCTTACGTTAAGTTTAAAAAAGGTAAAATTTTGATCATCCTTTCTTTTTACTTTGCAGTTTAAGTTCTAAATTATAAAAAGTAGCAGCCAGTCTCGCATAGCATCACGCATATATTTTGAGTGTTAGGCAGAGGTAAACTGAACTAGGTACTGACTACATCTACAACATGATGGTATGTTCTAAATGCCAAGTCATAATAGGCGAATCCAACCAACTAGAACCTATTCGGGTGGTATACGTAACCCTACAATATTTTATCTAGGTATTACCCAGTAGCTTGGATACACGCATACATCATCCATTATCCAACTATTATTAAACATTAGCTCAAGTTTAGTTCACTTGACCGTTACAAGTAAGTTACAAACAGGAAAGTAACCAGTTACACCATATACTAGTGGTAATTGTTTACATAATCGCCTAGTACGTCAGTGGTTAATATATCTTTCAGTTTCAGGAATTCAGCCGCGATAATTGTGTTTATGTCGGCTGTAAATAGGTTATCTCTTCCTTTAAGGCTAAAGCGTTAGCCTTTGGCGCGAAGATTTTGATGTAAAATGACAATTTAAACCTAAATCTCCTACGTTAGCCATTTTTAAGCAAAAGTTTTAATAGTCAATCGTGAATAAGTTATTGTTGATGTCGCAGTTTATACTGCCTAGCAGCTACCTAGAATGTGTTATAAGATTGCGAAAAACTAAGAAAAAGTCGCTTCCGCCTTCATAACAATAATATAAATATACTCCTATACTCCATTTGGTTAGGTACTTAACTAAAGGTAAACAAATCATAAAAAAGGTTCTTTTATAGGGTCATTTTTCATTTCGAAATAAAACATCACCAAAATAAATTATTCAATAACTCAAAATCACATTCTCCTTTTATACTAGCACATCTTACTACTTTGTTTAATATTAAATAGTTACTATTATTCTTAAGCTTGCAAACAATTAATTAAATCAAAATTTATAATTATGTCAAAAAGTATTGCAATGTGCCTACTAAAACGAATCTAAAAATACAGATATTCAAAACATTTTTCTGCGTAGTAGACTTTAGATAACTCGAAAAAATTGAGAAGTAGTACTGCGAGGAAGCGGAACGAAATAATTAAGCGATATTATACTTAGTCGGGTAACCAGACGCCATACGTAACAGTTTGTATTTACTTTACTTTCGTTCGTTTTTGTGTTTCTTTTGCCGCAAATGGTGTTAGATAGTTATTGTTCTGTTTGTTCGTTGGTTTTATTGATTGTTGGTTGTGTTGTTATTAATTTCACTCCCAATTCATATGATACCATTGTAATAAAAGGTTGAACAGCTCTAAATGCCGCCATTTTTGTTGTTTACCTTTAGTTAAGTACCTAACCAAATGGAGTATAGATACGGCGCGTATTGTTAGGAGGTTCCTCTCTCTGGGGCCCTGACCACCGGTGGGTTGGACTCTGCTCCCGACACCGGTGGACTACTATTTTTATATTTTTAAATGTTTTTTATTTATCTTCAGTTTTTTATAAAAATATTTAAAAATGTAAACAATATGGGTAAACTTCGAATAAATGGAATATAAATATTAGTTACGATATAAGAAGATGCCCACAGCTTGCCGATATGAGTTAACTCCCATAATATTAAGAGGGGAGCATATTACCACCCCAAACTACAATCTGCTGTTGAGAATATATGATTTTGTATAATATAATATATACTCGAACTGGGAATCGAACGCAGCAACCGAGCTAGTGAACACTAGACCATTCATTATTTAGATTATATTTTTTTCAATTGAAAAAAAAGTCGTTATACTCTTTACAGTAAAGCAAAAATAAATTGTTATTGTCTTACTTTTCGATCGATCGATTTAGTCGCATCAAAATGTTTTTTTTTACAGAGCAACCATTAAAATAAACCTATGTAGTGTATCATAGAAATGACATGGGTAATGACAATCTGGTGTCGAGTGACGTCACCGACTCCTTGTCCCGATTCCAGGGCATTATCAAGGTTATGTGTTCCAACGATTAGTGTCAAGGATATAAAACGAATGAGAAATAACATTGTTAATTTGTCATTCGTCTACAATCTAGTATGTTCAGTCGCCAGCAGGTCAAGGTATACAAAACTGTCAAATTTCTCCAAATGATTTTAAACCTTAAATTGTTGAAGATAAAGTTCAAAATCAACTGAGAAAATTTGACATTTTGTGGTAACTTGATGTGCTGCCCACCGTACCTATCCTATGTTTCAATACATAAACTTATCATAAGATAAGGTAGTAAATGTTTAAAAAAATAAGAAGTAAGGGTTAAAACTACATTTTACGGATTTTATCGCGTTATATTGATATTTCCGACGTTTCGTATATTTTACAGCATCCATGGTCACAGATCAGATGGACTGAGGTATTGGTCGTCCTAATGTCAAAATTACCAACAGCTACCCCATATTTGATTTCGGTTTTACAGTTCGTAAGCTCCGATGGATAAATAGCGGACTCTCGATATCATAAAAATGGTCACCCATCCACAAACTGGCCGCGGTAAGTGCAGCTTAACCTCTTAAGACGCATTCTCGAGACAAGAGAGATGCCTCGATTATAATAAATTATGTAGATGTTATCTATTCACGACCGGACTACGACTGCGTAGCATGAATAAAGATCGTCAGTCACTCACTGAATCTTGGAATGCCCCGCCAATTAACGTACTCGGAACTTGGTATCAATTAATTGAACATTTTTAAGGAAAACTGCACGTAGAGGTTGACTTTAAGACTTTCAGGCTTAAGTAAATAGATGTCGCTGACATCTGACTTTATTTCATACACTTTTCTTAAACGAAAGGGATGTACTAATGTCCTATTGTTTTCGTGGCGAATGGCACGAATCCCGTAGGCGTGACCATAGGGCAAGGGAGGACAAGGGATGGCAAGTACGGCTTCTTGTCGATATGGGTCCGACAAAGGTGCCGCTGCCCTAGGTGGCAGGCGACATTTGGACATTTGGTAGGTGATTTTTCCGCTATAAAAAAGGATTACTAATCTACATTGTCAATGTAATCTCTTATGATATTGCCATAAGCTGGTTGGCTGCAAACGTGGCTATCGGGCGTAAGGTACTTCGTGCGATTCTCTGGTCGAGCAGTCTTATCTGGTTTTCTTCTAGGAAATTCTCAGTAGGAGCTGTGACTTGATCTGCGGCTCGAAAATAATACATAACATCGCACTCTACTATCTAATTTTCATGGTATAGAAGGCGATTTCGATATTATTCTATTCCAAAACATACCGGGGTACAGTAAGTAGGTATATACCTACTTGAGCATACACCTATGCACACCCCTTCGGGAAATACAGGCATGATGGTATCTTGAGATGACCAATGACCAATAGTCGATAAGAAGATGGTATGTATTTACATTTGATAGCTAATCAAGCTTTAAGTGCATTAAACAATATGAACATGTCTTATAGAAGTACTGAAAGAGTGATAAAATATACAAAACAATAAGAAAATAACTGTTAGATCTTTCCGCAATTATGTATAACAGGAAACAATTCGAAATAACTCGTAACTGAAAATCATTTAGTAATCATCTTTCTAGTCCGTCGCGTGCCAGCTGACCATTGTTACAAACAATATGAAATCCACTCACCATCAGATTATCCACGGAATTGTATCCGCAAATCACGTAACCCATCACTCTATTCGCCATTTTCATTCAATCACCGACACTAATCACCAAAACATCACCGATTTTAAGCACGTGTCAGTCACTTGAAACTATTTCGCAATGCTCCATCTCTTATTCACTTGTCGCAAAGCGGAAAAGAGAAAGCACTATTAATCCAATTAGCAATCAATTATTTTCAATTGTTGCAATTTGAAACACAAACAATTTTGATTCTTATTGCATTCATGTAAGGTTGATGTAAGCACAGCACTGGTTAGGCACGGTTACGAAACGTTAAGAGCGTTAATTCGCACATGTTTTTGTCATATAGAGTAACAATTGTTATATTTTCATTAAAACGTGGACGTGTGTCATGATGAGCGGTCGGCGAGTGACTGATTGTTACATCGGCGGGTGCTGCGGGAGCGATGCGGGAGCGGCTCATGTAAATAAATCGAACAATAATCGTGGCGTGCGCAGAAATTTTTTGGAAGATCTGGACACATCTGTCTTATTTAGGTAATAAATAAAAATATTTCCAAGAGAATTTTTGCAGCATCCATAGAATCAACGAGCCGTGTGCAATGCTTACTTCTGAGTGTAGGAAACTTAAAAAGATTTTCGTCTTATGTCACGCATCTGACAAAGCCTTTATATAGCCTGTTATAGATTTAACACGCTTCCTAACAGCAAATCGATCCGTAATCACGTTATGAAAAGACAATTATAAAAAATAAAAAACATGCGATTTGCGGAAAAAATATCTGAGCCGAGCTTTAAAATTCCGATACATTCATTACGAACCAATTAGATTTGTGGTGTCGCAAGAAATTAAACATCAAAGTAAATGTGTTTTAATTAGTGCTGTAAAATTACAGTCGTTAATCATTGGCAATGTGCCCTGAAACTAGTTCTGTTGGAGAGCCATCAAAGGAACGTAAGTAAGGTAATTACCGCCGATCCCATCATCACGACGCGACAGTCCTAAATCTGAACCCTATGATAGATAGTTAAGAATCAAGCCAATTTGGTATCTGCAGCATTGGCGAAGCCTCTACCGGATTTACTTCTGAACGGTCACTTATTTATCAACTAGTTCACTAGTGAGTGTCTTATATTACCAAACAGCGTAATATTATTTTGCCTCGGCCACCAAATTCTACCCTTCAACACCACATTAAAACTATGTACTGTTAATTTTTAACTCCATTTTTACTATAGCTCAAATAATAATATTTAAAGTATCTTGTCTGACTAAAAAGATCAACCCACATTACAAATCTAATCTCAAATCTTGAAACGTTGCAGTCAGTTGTGCATCTGTGCATTGAGGATATCAGGTCATCCTGATACCTCCAAAAGGATGATTGCTATTACTTACTGCGCAAACGCAGTCACGATCGAAAGCTAGTGGTACAGATAGTGATGTGAAGAAATTCTTACTGCTTTACTTACTTCTTACTACTAGTTCTTTCTCGTTTTAGAATATTAACATAACAAACATAACATACCATCACGCCTGTATTCCCCGAAGGGTTAGGCAGAGGTGTACTAAATGTAGTACACCCACATTTCGCCGGTATGTCTAGGTCCCATGTAATAGGGGGCGAGCCTATTGCCATTAACCGGGCACAAATCCAGACTCCGAGTTGCCACTGGGAATTTCATAGAAAAACCCAATAACACTTTGCTCGACCTGGGGATCGAACCCAGGACCTCTAGCGTGGCAGTCGTGCTAAGGACCACTAGACTAATGAGGCAGTCTTTAGAATATTAATAAACCAAACAAATTTAGCTTAGCTTATCTAGCAATTTGTTTAACCTTCCCTAAATATCCATCGAACTAAGAACATCACTAAACTATGAGTATGCGTTATCAATCCTAAAAGGCACATTTATCCTAAAATTATGTAACTACTATAATAACTCTAACTTCAACTCGGACATAAATTAAAAAACTTCCCGTGTACAACATTTATTAAAACAACAAGAGCATTGATTTGGACGCTCAGATAAAGTCCTGACATCCTGACCCTCGATACTGCCGAAAGAGGTCGAGATCCCGACCAACCTTGCCGAATGCGGAAGCAGTCTTAATTGAGCGAGATTATTAAATCATTGATGCTTGTTCATTCTGCTGGTTATACTGATTAATTTATCTATATAATTTTTAAGACGCAATGAAAAATACTTACATCGTTAGCTTTAGGCATCTTTATTGCAAAAAATAAATTATTAATTACGTATTATTAAATTTTGAGGTTTTCTGGCCGCAAGACAACTGTCTACTCTACCCTCCCCATTTAATTTTGACCAATTGTATTACCTAAAATAAAGGATTCGAATTAATTCCAATGTTACTGTAAAAGCCCGAACTACTGGTAAATCGTATTTTTTTCAGTAAATCCTTAAATTTACCAACTCTACATGGTCAAAGTCAGAAATGTTTAGTGATCATTGATAATTGCAAACTTCACTATTTTATCCACTCGGTAAATCTTTGGTTTTACCCGCATGACACGATAAATGTCGATGCGATAACTCGATGAAGTCCCGAGTCTCTACGGCGCTAAATTATCAAAGTCGTTATTATACTTTTCGGACTTTTACCATTCAAAGTTGATAATTGAGAAATCTTTGATTTTACTGGAAAAATGTTGAATTAAAAGCAGGAAAAGTCCGAACTACGGTTATATCGCTGCCGAATCCGGTTGAACAACAGCCTTTACAAAATCAGGAAAATGCTTCATTACGACAATTTTGACAATACTACAAATAGAGAAGGACTGATATTTGCGGGACGCAGCCACCACAGAGCGCAGTTCTTTCATTGGAAATAATCCCAATAAAATGAGTTACTTCCACTTTTCTTAAACTATCATTATTTTGTATATTTTATATTGTTTTATGTTTCATACTTTTTTTTTTTTATGACAGCGGCTTTTGGTCCAAATGTCATGCGTCAATTTGGGCAAAACTTGAAAATAAAAACTTTTCTTCTTCTTTTTGTATTTCTGATATTTTGGTGTTTATACAGAGCCTCTAATACACCCAGTTTTGATCAATCAGTTAATCGAAAACCCAGATTATCTATACTACCTTTTTATTTGCAAGAAAAGTATGGAAAGTAAGTTGAAATTCCATAATTAGCTGTATGCTTATCTCATATTTTTTTAAGAGCTGTGGATTTTGTGATGAATTAAATCCAAATCAGGTCCATACAATCAATATGGATGTGAAGCAATAAAACCTGCATGTTTATCTCAATCGTATCTATTTCAGTGGTCGGCTAGAATCAGGTCGGGCCGCGTCCTCGATCGCCGTCTCCAGCGTCTATCAATCACTGTCCTAGTTATAACGACAATTTTATTGACACGCTTAGTGAGCTGTGCTATAATGAGCATATAGGTTAGGGATCCATTGAGGTCTGTGCGCCAAATGGAATGACTAAGTCTTAATCAGACAAGAGTCTTAAGCGTACACTTCCATATGTCTAAGCTTGACATTTGGAAGAAGAAGTTTAATTTCATTTCTGAATACTATCCTAAGTGTGGTTGGTATTGTGACCTATTTTGTAACAGTGTCAGATGGTCCAATTTATGTAATGGATAGATTTGAAGAGTCAAGTGTCAACGTATGTATCGTGTTATTTTTCTTCCCGGCTATACACTGATGCATGTAGTTGCCTCATGAGGGCAAAACAATAGATTTTGCATTGTGTCTACAATATGGCGGTTGACGGGTTAAACAGTAACCGGAAACAAAGCTCGGAAAACTAGTATAAAATAATGAGTAGACTCCTACTCACGACTATAAAGTGAAGCCGTTATGTTATTGCGTTTATTATTAAAATAATACAATCTGGGTTTAGTACATTTTGATGCGCCGACGACGAAGTAAAGTCACAAGCGCGCCGCAATTTAATACAGTACAAAACATTGTAAAACGTTGTGTGTAAACAATGTGTGTTAAAAATTTAAACACTTTCCATAACATACGTACACACCCATAGTTCGCCGGTATGTATAGCTCTCATGTAATAGAGGGCGAGCCTATTTTCATTAACCGGGCTCAAATCCAGACTGCTACTGAGAATTTCACAGAAAAACCCAATGACACTTTGGTAGCCTACGTAGATGGAGGCACTTTTAAAATCATTAAACCTAAACAATATGAAATTTCATATGAAGACAAAACTGTATTTCCAGTAGGATACTTGCTTATATTATATATCATCATCAACCCATTACATTGTCCCACAGCTGGGCACGGGACTCCTCTCAGAACGAGAGGGATTAGGCTATAGTCCACCACGCTACCCTACTGCGGGTTGGCAGACTATATTATACATAGGTACTTTAAAATATTGTTACACTATATACTACGGAATTATGTAATCTTGAGAGTTTCCGTAAACCATTTTATATCATTAGGCAGCTGTCCACTTATGTAGGAACTGGTATTACTTATAGACTAGGTAATAAGCGAACAACCCGGCCCGGCAAGCCCTGAAGGGTAGATAAGATTCTACTATCGACACTAATGCGGTTTTAACTGAGAAATATTATTTCCGTTCCATAATCATTTGATTACATCCTCATAACCAACTAGATCTAGATCCAGTCTGTTTTTCTAACTGTTTTATTTGTATTAAGTTCTTTCTTCACATTGTTAATGGAAAACTCGGTGAAACTGAACATCCACGCCTGTATTCCCCGCAGGGTTAGGCAGAGGTGTAATGTACACCCACAGTTTAGCGGTATGTTTACGTCCTATGTAATAAGGGGCGAGCCTTTTCTCATTAAAAATTCCGAGCTGCTACTGAAAATTGGATTGAAAAACTCAATAGGTAGCACTTTGCTCGACCTGATAGTCGAACCCAAGACTCTTACATAAAAGTTGCGCTGAGGACGACAACCAGCTTCGTATTCTAAATCTAAAAAAATATGAAAATTGTACAGTAGGTAGGTATGTCAGCTTTGAGATTTAGTACTTTGCCTAGCCCATTAATAAGTGGTCAATGTAATTATTCCCATCTGTTTTGATCCAATTACAATTACTTTCCTTTTTAATGGCTCAAATAGTTACGATGTAAAGAATTTAAATACCCTATTACTGTACTCGCGTTCAAGTAATTCCAATTTATATTTTATTGATAGTTAGCTAATTGAATTCCCCTGTTCTCAAGAGAGCATGCATGGATGTATTAACACGACATGCGGGCCTGACTGAGCATCTGACGGCTCATCTAATTAAAGGGAATTAAATAATATCAATATCACCAATGTTGGGCAAAAAGCCGCCAGCCTTAAATGGAACTGGGCTGGACATATCTGCCGCATGACTGATGAGTTGTGGGCAAAAACAACGACAATGTGGATGCCACAGAATACCAGAAGACATCGCGGTAGAACCAGAATGAGATGCGAGGGTTGGATGCTGAAAGCTCTCAACCAGGAAGAGTGGAAGAAGGAAAGGGAGGCCTTTGCCCTACAGCGGGACAAACATGACTAATAATAATAATAACATAACGCGAAGAAACGTGGAAAAAATTTCCGTTAACCGGGCACAAATCCAGACTGCGCTGCTACTGAGAATTTAATAGAAAAATCCAATAACACTTTGCTCGACCTGGGGATCGAACCCTAGGGTAGCAGTCGCGCTTAGGACCACTGAATGATGAGGCAGTTTAAATTCAAAAACATTGATATCTTTATTGTTTTCACACGCCTATTTCGGTGAACGTTTAAATAACACAATCGCGATTTGTGTGCAGTTACTTCACGCTATTGTTGTGCGGGGCCCGACACATCCGCTATGTCGAAACTGGTTCACAGTATGCATTTTAGTACTTGTACTATGCGTTGATTTCAATCTCTGACAGGTACTTCCGCTTCCTACCTAAGGGATATTAAAATAACGCAATCAATGACTAGTTAATATGGCAGCAAATGGCGCACGGCGACCTGCACGTGAATGCTGCTATACAAATATAATGGATTTGTATAGTTTTACGTGCAGGTCGCCAGGGTCATGCAGGTGGGGGGCATTCCCTTATTACGACGAAAAGACGATTTAGGTGGGTCTTACTTTTTCTCACAAGAGTGGGTGAGAGTATTGCTAGTTCTTAAGTAAGATCACAAAAATGTGCAAAGTTATTATACCTTTAAAAATAAAATTTTCCAACTTTTTCTCAAAAACAAACATTTTACAAAGGAAAAACAATTCCTTAAAAATAAAAACCAATCGTGTATTAATTATTTCTTTAGATTCTTCTTATGTAGGTTACGTCTACAACCCTCTAGTTGAAAATGACATAACATTTCATTTTGGTTGTCGAAATGGGAATTAACATCCATACCTCTCGCCTACCACTGTCATGTAGATTGTTCCTGTTCAGATTTTGCCCTACATTGTAAAACTCGCATATCTAATAATATAACTATTGTCTGGACTTTAAAAGAGACCATGATTCTCTGAGTTTGTTTCGACGTTTCTTCTGAGAGGTCTCCAGATAGAAAAAGTTGAAGCCATCTAGTTAAAAAAAAAACTACTTGTGTCTTAAAAGATCTATTTACAGAAACATCATTTCATTTCATCATCATTTCATTTCATTGTGTTAAAATTATGCATAAAACATTATACAAATATGTCCGAAAAGCACTGAGTACTCTGCCTTTTCAGCTCTGATAAATGAAAATATTTTCTTGTGTCGGTATAAATTGACACAACTAATCTCTCACATTATTTATTCACGGCGCGATAGTCAACAATGCTGCGAGTACAACTGGAGCAGTGATTGCATTCGTCCTTACGTGATTCACAGAGCTAAATATAGCCGGCCCTTGGTCGCGAGCTCAACAAATATCTGATAAAACAACAGATAACTACTGAAATAGAACATTTACTATGTGTAGGGCGACCATGCGATCATAGTAATGTATGGAATTCTTATTTACTTTCTCTTTTAAATAGGGTTTTTTAATCAGTTCCTTTTGTGACTGGTGTGTGTATATCTTACGAGTACGGATCAGGTCAGTAAAGTAAACAACAATAGCATGATCTCTCATACTGATAAATAGGCGCGTGCGCAGCAACGTTTATTTTGGAAAGTTAAAAAATACAACCAAGCTCTTTCTGGACATAATGAAGTTTGACACACCATTTTTTTGTTTAGTCTTTTTTTATTTGCTGTTTGTGGCTCGCACCGTAGTCGGTCTATTGTGATCGCCACTTAACGATTCAGAGTTCACCGCTAAACCCTGCAGCTACTATAAACTGCAGGATTTTCTTAGGGGTGAGCTCCCTTATTTCATCTGGGGTCAAGATAATGACATGTTTCCCCAGATGTGCATTGCGCTTGTGTATTAGCGGTCCGCATTCCCCCAGAAGGTGAAGTGGCGTTTCATCAGCCTCTCAACAACTTCTCTGTTTAGTCTTACCAAAACCAATTATTTATTTTGATATCTGTGGTATTTCATGCGCACATTATATCGCGGAATGGTTCCACTTGAAACCATATGCAGGGTTACAATCATTTTTGCATAAAAAACTGTCGTGTACCAATGGAACTTTTCAAAATAAAAGTAATGAGAACTTGTTTTTTATTTTAAAACGTTTGTATTTTGATTTGGAAAGTAAAGGTCATATGACAAATAAGGATTCAGGCATTATTCTATTGATTAGTATAGCGACTCTCGTGATAAAACCGACAACATTCAATAAATACTTACAATAAAATATGACATAAATGTCGAATAAAATAATCCTACGTACGACATTATGTCCTAATACCAAAGCAAATTTTGGTCTACCTAAAACTGAGACACGATTTAGTGGAGATAAAAGATTCGTATTCCTTATCATCTTACAAATAGTTACGGTTGAATTCACCGACGCAATTCTCAAAATTATTTCAAGGATAATATCCAACACTCATAATTCCCATATTAAGATATTTTAAATGAATTATTAGTCTAGTGGTACTAAGCGCGACTGCTACGCTAGAGGTCCTGGGTTCGGTCCCCAGGTCGAGCAAAGTACAACAAGTACAACATACAATAACGCTTTCAGGATGTTGATGGGGTTGCCGCGCTTCTGTAGTGCATCAGGTATGTTTGCAGATGCACAAGTAGATGGGTTTACAGCGATTCATCGCAAAAGAATAGCGTCCCTGATGTGCTGCTTAAGGGGCAGCCCCAATAGGTTCCTGCAACTTATTGCGGGGAGAATGGACACTGACAGCTCCCTCATGGAGTACTGGACAAAACAACATGTCAGGTGCTCCTGATCCGGTGTGTCCATTCATGACAGTATAATTATATATAAGTTAATAATAATAATTCATGTATGGATGATTTATGATTGTAATAGTTATAAGTTGTCTGAAATAAATAATTTTGATTTGATTTGATTTGAAAGTGTTATTGGGTTTTTCTATGCAATTCCCAATAGCAGCTCGGAGTCTGGATTTGTGCCCGGTTAATGGCAATGTGCTCGCCCCCTATTACATGGGACCAAGTATACCTGCGAAATGTGGGTGTACATTAGTACAGTCAACAAAAGAGTTAGGTATACAGGCAGCTAGCTATATGTGTCTCATTGACAAAGTTTGTATAATACCTAGGTATATCACGTAATACGTATCAAAATGCTCGTTTTGTTAGCAGCCTTCATATGATACGCTTTGGCGTATAATTATTTATAACAAAATCTATATAAAGATAGATGTTCGGTAGCTGCCTGTATACCTTACTCTATTGTTGACTGTACACCTCCACCTAACCCTTCGGAGAATACAGGCGTGATGGCATGTTATGTTATCACTACATAGTATAAAACAGAGTCGCTTCCCGCTGTGTGTCTGTCCCTATGTATGCTTAGATCTTTAAAACTACGCAACGGATTTTGACGCGGTATTTTTTTTAATAAATAGAGTGATTCAAGAGGAAGGTTTATATGTATAATAACACATACATATTATAGTACAGAAAAGTCGAGAAAACACGCGGGCGAAGCCGTGGGCGGAAAGCAAGTGTTAAATAAATTATTTGCAACCTACCCTTCTTGTAAATGTAAAAAAGTCAGAGGTGCGTGCGTGCGAAAACTCGAGACCTACGACTTGGCTGTTCAATGGTCATGTCACTAGACTATCACTGCTTATGCTCTAACAACAATAAAATCAATTTGGGTACGACCGCAACCACTGTTGAACCACAAACGTGTCATCCAACGTGATCTACAATAAAAAGTGTGGCAGCTAATAATCACGTGGCCACTTCGTGCCTGTCGAGTTGCGAATAATGTAATGAACAAACAACAAACACCTCTTCAAACTGACTAATAAGAACGTAGTTTGTCATCACTGGTTAGGAGTGGAGGTGCCTTGGACTCGAGTGTACGTACGGTTGGCGGCTAATTGAGTAATGAATGATAACAATTGATTATGAATATCTTTTTGTATTTTTTAGGCATTTTCCATGCAAATATTATCAAGTTATTTTAGTGAAGGGAACATACGACTGCAGGCAGGATTTGTACCAGCGTCTTCTGGTTAGGTACTAACGTCACCTCAAAGACCTAAATTAAAAAATGTGAAGGCAAATTTCGACCTGGCTGGAATTTTGTTTGGATATTCGCTGCCTGGGGAAGTCACAAGTTACACAGGATGATATTGGACTGAGTATCTTAAGCCAAACGAAGCCTATGGATCGAATATGACCATTCAGCGTTCCTTAAACCAATCCAAATCCGCTCAACGTTATAAGAGACTGCATGATATTATGATTATCTCTCTTCCAATATTAATAAACAACGTAATGTTTATTGTAGAGTTCACTAGCAAATACGGCACTGATCCAAAGTAGATAGGCGATTTTTTTTTGTTTATTTACTCACTTCACTTGAGCAGTGTACAGACTGGAATTCCATCGTCATCCAGAGGCCATACATCAGATATATCTGTACTTCTACTTACAAACTATTTGAAATGATCTGAATAACTATGAAAATTAAAGTATATCTCAATGGCACAAAGGATATTTTAGAATAAACACTGAACAGCGCTTCTATTATTCTGACATTAATTTTATCCAATTGAGATAAAGTTTAATTTCTAGTATTGTAGATAATTATAGATAGTTTTTGCTCGGGTATACCTGAATTTTTACTGTACCACAACATGTTAACGCGATGATTTGTAAGGTGAGAGGGAGAGGTGTAAAGCGACATCTCTCTCTAAAAAATAACAACAACAAATAAATATGATCGAATGCTGAGCATTTACTAAATTTCAATTTTTTCAATTTCAATATTAAAACCTTCGATTCCAATGTACATTTTGTTTGCATTAAGCTTGTCTTGTCTTATTCCATAATAAGACGACTTATAAGAGCAATAAAAGATGAATTGTTGCCTGTAGGATAACACATCAATGACTACAAAAATCACGGAATACGGGCGGTCTAAAGGGCTATATAGCTTGTGGCGTCATCTGTACTTAAAAACTGTACGCAGTGGCCAATTCACAGCATTCACATGCACTGGCATTGGCTAATTACGTCTAAATTAGCTGTCCGGGCTCGCTGACCGAGCACCGGCGCCGGCGCATTCATATCTACATGTTTGTACACAGAATAACATAATTAAAAAAGCCCGATCCTAGCGAATGTTAAACGACAACACAATGTCGTTTGTATTTAAAACATTATTTTATAGTCCGTTTATTGAATAAATATATTAGATTTATTGATAGTGACGACCAGACTGATAAAGCGGGAGCATGTTTCTAAAAAAGTTGTAGGAAAATAAAATTATATCTATTCGCGAACTCTTCCTTAACCCATTTCAAGCACCATAGCAGTGTTTTTGCTAATAATAAACTTTCTTATAACAATATAACTTAAAAAACCGACAGCATCCATGTTCTTGCAATATCATTGAAGTATATAATAGGAGGAATGGAATCACTGGAATCGATCAGACCGGTAGAGGCTGTTGATCTTCAAACGCCTGAATAGATTTTCTTGAATCATAGGTACCTACGCTCTCTGGCTAGATGGAGATTACTCCATAATCAGATCAGATCAGTAAATCATTAGATTTGCGAAAGATGGCTAGTGGAAGCTGGATGCGACAAGTTGCGGACAGGGTGCAATGGCGCACATTAGGGGAGGCCTACGTCCAGCAATGGACTGTTTCTTTGGACACTGTTCTGAGAACACTCGAACAACTCATTACAACTCCCGTTTCGGGTCTGTGGTTAAAAATAGTGCGATTACCAATACGCTTGAGACATAATCACTCAATGTTGAAACATACACAAGGTGAAATCATTTATCCACTTAAAGAATTACTACCTAAACTTCGACTGTTAAACCAGACACCTACATATTGCCCTTGATTGTGTACGAATTTAGTTCCAGTAACGGACAGATACATTTCATTGGGAAATATACAAACATTGATAAGATGAAATCAGTATCATAAGACATTCATAATCCTTCAATAACAATACAATTATTGTGTGTTTGTTATCGCTCAATGATTGGCTTGGACCTTCTGTGCCTACTTGTTTCATGATCTTGAATGTGAGTACGTTAGTGTGAAGATAATTGTACTCAACAGCGTAGCGCCGAATGTGTTTATGTAGATATGTATATATGTAAGCGTTTATCGATGCGCGTTTATAGGTATAGGTAAGATCGGGCGCACATTAGAGGATAAGACGATATTTTTAATTTGAACCAAATATGTAGCAATGCTGCTATGTACTAAGCAATACTAAGTAAAAAGCTTAGAGATGAGCATCGAATAATAAAGTAGAATTGATTTCTCGTTATCCTGGACCCTAAGTAGATTATTTTGACGCACTAAACTTTCCCTACTTAATAAGTGCAGTCCTATATTCTTGCCGTCTTACTCATAAAAATATAAAATATCTTATAAGCCTCTTAAAGATATTTTGTGACAGCGAAAACGGAACAAAACACATTAGACTAAACTAAGCGGTTAAACCATACCTAAAATAACGTTAGGCAACAAGAATTTACTCATCATACCCTGATTCTCTCGCCAGTCAGAAACAACAATTAAATCGCAGACGCAGGTTTGCGGTCGACCTTACGGCGATAAGGCAAGAATGTTGGCCGTTCATGAATGGGCGCTCATTCATAGAATCGGCAGTCGACATTAGTAAAGAATGCCTTGATTCAGACAACTACTAGGAATCGATATTAAAGTTATTGATAACATAAATCGATTAGATAATAATTTATTGTTACAGTAGGACCAGATTACATCTATACTAATATTATATAGAGATAAAGTTTGTGTGTTTGTGAGGTTGTATCATCCGTGGATCTACTGAACCGATTCTGAAAATGCTTTTACTAATAGAAAGCCACGTTATTCGTGAGTGTCATAGCATAGGCTATATCGGTCTAAATTAAAAGGGTTCAGGTCAGCTATGTTAAGATATTTTTTAACACAGGCATCTGTTTCTTAATCTTGCTACTGGCAACCTGTGTTAATGAGTAACAGGTTCGAACCCTCGGTATGGCCGAATTACTTTATTTTTAACCAGTTTATTAGAATCCTGCCGAAGGCCGAATTTTCTTTTATTAGAAAATTCATATCTTCATGGATATTCGGCATTGTTTTATGCTAGGACAGGACAGTTCATCATGAATGTGCCTTTGTCATGCATTTAAAAAGGTGTATTTTATTAAAATAATATTATTGATACCAGGAACCCCCATGGCAATCACGCTTACATCCAATAAATCAATAAAACATTTATTTAAAACGAATAACTTTTTCACAATGCGCGGGCGCTTCAATGTCGAAGATAAAAATATGGACGGCGCCAACGATGTGACAGGAGGTCGTAAAATAATCAAATTGTTATTCAAACAGCTAACAAATTCAGACATAAACTTAGTTTTAGACGATCTGTTGAATTTCAATAAGTTATTTAAATAAAACAAGAGACATCTTACGGCCATATATAGCAACAACTACCAAATCAAAAATTCTGATCTTAGAAATACCGTCTTACGTATTAGAAGTCCTGTCCCAAAGACTTTCTTAGTAGAAGTGACCCATTTTATGATTTAACCCCTCATTTGAAATTTCCCATTAGCTACCAGAATAATTGTGTCTAGAGAGAACAGACATAATGAACATTAACATTATGAATGCAAAACTCGCCGAACTGTCGTCGTTTATATTATATTTTAATTTTACTTATTGCAGTTTTTTTCAATTAAAACAGCATACAAATACAAGCATTAAACAATTACAGGATACACATAAAAAAATATTGATAAAAATATTGCGCAAGCTCAACCATTTTTCAATTATTTTTTTCACTATTTTTCTAAGTTAAGATACACTTAGAAAAATAGTTCTATACCGTCCTAGTGAAAATAAATCACTGACCTGTGTATCCCTGAGGTCGGGCTCGCTGGCGGCGGCGGGCAGCGCGTCAGGTTGTGTAGCTGCGCCGGCGCCGCACACGTCACCTGCGCTAGCGCTGAGCGCCCGGCGCCGCTCCTCTTTCTGCCGCTCGCGGTCCTTGCCAGACAAAATGTGCTTCGTTTTCGATAGGATGTTCAGCGGCTTTATTGATTTCCGGACCTGTCAAAATTATATTATTTTATAATTTAAATTATAAAATTATTACTTAGTAATTTCACCCGTTTACTCGATTCCTCCGTTTCTAGCGAGATATTGAATAGCCCATTACCTTCTTCAAGTATCAGGCTACCAAATACAATAATATTTTTTCCAATCCAACTGGTAGTTCCAGAGATTAGCGCGTTCAAATAAAAAAATATCTTGAGCTTTATTATACTAGTATAGATTAAACTGAAACCTCTTTACTATAATTGTTATATTAGACTACTATACAGACTATCGCAGCAGGATTTTTTCCTGTATTATGGAGGTTAGATGCAGTTACAAACACAAACTAAGCAGCAGGAACACCCAGACCTGGAATGCTACAGGCTCAGTTGTCACCAACCTAGAAGCCATAGGCCAATAAAATGATTAAAAAATAATTAAAATAGGCCAATAAAAACTTAACAGCATAATTTGCCGAATCTATGTTTTGTTTGCTAAACCATTTTTAATCTTCTTTGAAAACCTATCAATTAGGAATATGCATGAAGTTTAAATTTGCCTAATATATTTTTTTCCGGAATCTTAAACATACATAAAGTATTATTGTAACAACATTTTATTTATTTGTATAAAATAATAATTAAAAAGTGCTAATTATGCGAGTGAAATTCAAATTTACAAAACGCGCTGTCATTGGTCGAACGAAATAATACGTCACGGGCCACGACATTGAATTTAATCACATAGTCGAAAGCTGCTAGAAGAGGAATTATCTTGGAAATATGTTTTAATTTGTGTGTCTTGAGCGATTTTCGTCAGTGGTGAGACTATATACGATGACCGAAAGAAGAAAAAAATACTTTATCGGGAGTAGTTCTGATAGTATTTTTTCATTTTGGTACTATGCAATACCGATAGAAAGGGTTTTTAGCTTCTTCTATGGTAAAATCTTTAAGAATTAACCAAAACACCTGTAATAAACAAACACTTCGTGCGATGATCGCGGCCCATGACGTCATCTGAAGCGCGCGAAAAATGGCGGCGTTTAAACAGCTCAATTTTGGATATGCATGTTGAATAATATTTAAAAAAAAAAATGAACTTTCCCGGGAATAATTATATCTTTTATTGTGTTGTTATGATGTATAGAATTAATAAAAAAAATAAAAAAAACGGATGCATGTTCCTAATTCTGAAACATTTTTCATCACTTTAGGGAGTAAGGACGACATCTGACTCCAAAGAATTACCTGCATATTTTATTTTTCCTGCAGATATTGAATCCTATTTGAATATAAAATAACATTTCTGTCTGTGGTGCCTCAAAGCTAAAATTACATAATCATTATTAACCCACCTTGCATTTAACGCTGCCAGGATGAACAAAATTATCATCATCTTTATCTCTAACAGGTGGTGGGTCCCGCAACCCTAATACCAGCATGTCATCCAATGAAGCCTGCATGTGTCTCCTTCTAGACGGCCGCGCTTCCTCGTGCGACCTCGAAGAATACATAGATACAGAGTCCATGCTAGCTTTACTAGTCCCACCAGATATCACTGTCTCATTTTCTACAGATTCATTTGATTGCCAATCAGGAGGTTGTCGCGATCTTTCCTCATATATTTCTACAGAATTAAATGTCTCTGCTACATGATCGATTTCAAGGTCCACATCCAGTTGAGGCGGTATAAATTCATAGTGATGACCCTCAGTTTCCGTGTAGACCTGGTCGTATACCGCGCCGTTTGCGTAACTATGAGAACTTGAAGGTATGTTCCCGTATAAATTGTTGTAGTTGTAATTATCGTCTTCTTTTCTAGGGCTGACGTGGCGAACGGTTTGGAGGTCGTTCGCGTTTAGGATGACGTCATCGAGATTCAAAGGTCGCCCTTGACCCCCGAAGCCGTCTACAACGGGGGTCGTGTTTGATAGGAAGGAACCATCGGCATCAAAGCTACTGCAGCCAACTAACCCGATAGGTCGCCGGGGCATGTCTTGGCGGAATCTACTGGGCGCGGGTTGCTGCCCAGCAAAATCTACAACTAAAATTCTGTCTGCTATATTTCTACAGTCATTATGAAATCCGATTCCAGAATCGCTGTTACTCGAAGTAGTCGTCACCTCGCTGTGATTGCTCGGCTGCGGGGAGTTCGCGACAAAATCTTGAGCCTCTATTCTTTCCTCGTGCCTACACGGTCGTCTGTCTCGAGGCACTCGGAAAACCGGCCTGTTACATCTTGAAAAATTCCCCAATGCAGGGCTATCTCCTTTGATAGCTAACTTGGAAATCTGCTGCAAATTCGGACTGGAGCAATCTTCTGGCGGCAATGAGTACATTCCTCGAATGACGCCGATAACATACTCTGCAGAAGGGGGAAACTCGAGACATCGTTCTGCGACTGGATCTCTTGTGCAAGCAATTTGAAATTCTCTAGCTCGTGTTATATGAGCCTCATGTTCAGCCATTCGGGGATCTACAGCAAAGACGTGGGTGCTGTGTGAAGCTTCAGCTTCCGAGGTTTCGGCTGACGTCACAAGACCGAAGTACCTCCGGTCGGCGTCGGACCCACATCCAGCGTACACAATTCTCTCACGTTGATATTGTGCTATGACTTGGCCATTTGGGCGACGGAGGAGAAGCGAGTTTGGGAGGACTGAAAGTAATACAGGGGCGGCGGGACGTCTTTCTTGTCTGAGCTTTCTGACGGCTGTGCGGACATTCCCCGGAGCAGCGTTCGTAGCAGCTTGAGGTGTTTCTATAGTTCCCAGGTAGCCGACAACCGCGCGGCATTCGAGTCTGGCTGCATGGTTTGGTGTCAGTTGGGCGCGGCTCAGGTTCTGAAGGATCTCGTTGACGCCCGACGTGCTTGGCGCTGCATGACACCCTGGAATTATAAAACATCCAGAGTTAATTTAAGAGACACTGGTGTCAGTAGATGCTTACAGAAAAAAATCTCATTTTTTAGACTTTTCTATAAAATTCCTAGACATACCTAATGACATTATATTTTTTAAGCCTCGTGTTGTTATTTATTGGGCAAGTGGACATGTCATCCCACTGATGTTGCATAGTATAAATCCAATCTTACATTAATTTTAGGTATTCTGTAATGCTTGACTGAACAAATTGTGTATAATGATAGACAAAATATAATTGTAAAATGAAATTACTTAGAACTTAGAAAAAAACTTATTGTTCTAAGAGGTAAAAGTTTTGTAATTTAAGTCCTAAAAAGTGTATAACTATGCATAATATCTATAGTCAAATCATTTGTAGTGTTAATTCACATCCACACAAACAGACCCGTGGGAGAACCTAATACATACATATGTAGATGTAAGTATATATGAGGAGAAATTGAGCACAGTAACTATTACCTATTTAAAAATAAATAAACACCAAACAGTTCATTACAATTTTCTGTTTAGGTTTTAATTTTTTTACTATGGTTTAGCGGCCTTTGACAAGCTTTAGATACAATTAGGTAGTTCTTTTTTGAACCACAGCAAAACATGTCCAGGTGAAGCTGGTTATTAGTTTGTTATACCCAAGCAAATAAAGATAATACAATATTATTTAAACCATGCCTTATATATTAGTATTTTTATTAAAAAGAAATGTAAAGATTTATATTGTGAAAAGTATAATAATTATAATGTTTATAATACTTACCTGCAAAAGAAATACAAGTGATATGAATAGAGCAGAACTTTTTAAGGTGATGATGATAATTCATTATTAACTATGTGAATACCAAGCATAAAATATAGTCATTAATGGTGCAAGATATAAATGTTATGGACAAATATTTTTTGTTAACAGTGCAGACTACAATGCAAAACATAGAGACATTCATTGTATTGTATTACACTCACATCATAAACTGTTGTCCCATCTGTGAAAGTAAACAATCATTTTTAGGTGTCTTTGAACAAAATTTTGCTTGCATTTTTTAGCAATTGAACTAATCTTTGTTTCAATTAACTTTTTAAGTTGGAGAACATTGGCCTCTCTTATGGCACAGCATTCAGTCCAGTTGTCTCATACCTTATAGATTCCTCTCCTCATTAAATAGTGTACATTGAGATTAATAAAATGTTTGTGAAGTCAACTCACACTTCCTGATCTTAAGCGCCTAAAGCTGGGTCTAACACTATTCTCCTCTTCTCTCTACTGTAAGCTTGATCATATTAATAGAATTATTTATAATTTAGTTATGTCATAAATACCAGGATGATTGCAGGTTTTGTACATAATTATAAAGAAATAAAGAAAAAAGTTCTGCAGTTAGATGCCACCTATCTTATTTATAAAAGCATTATATTGAAGATTCTAAAATAACTTAAGAATACAATTATACTACCATAACCCAAAAGCATTGAATTAAACTTAATCCAATAAGAACCCAGGTTGTTAAAATTAAATCTTAGCCTAAAACAAAATTTTATAAGATCTCTGTTTATAATGTGACTATAAAATTATGTTCATAACTTTGAAATAATATCATAACATACCATGGTGATGCAGCATAGCTTGAGGCCTGCGCCTCGGCGGCGGGTGCCTCCTTCTCGTCCTCGCTCTTTCATCTGGCTCTGTGTCCTCTGTGTCAGTTGGTGGTGCCTCACGGGGAGACACAGACAGAGCTATGGCTCCCGGCGCTGCCGCTACAAGGCGGGCGACAGAGGCATGTGGAGCCCTCGCCACGCTAGCTCCGTCCACAGCCAACAGTGCATCCCCTGCGCGGAGACCGGCGCGCTCCGCTGGCCCGCCAGCAGCAACAGCGGACACTACACACGGTCGTTGTCCCGCTATCGTGAACCCGAACCCACCAACTCCTCGAGCAACAACAACACGACGCTCAGCGGTCCGCGCTAGCGCCGCGCGACGACGTCTTCGCCGCTGCTGCTGAGGCACCATCACAATAACTTCACAAAACTCAAATATCCACACAAAACAAACTCATGTTTGGGATTGTAAATTTTAAATACAAAACTTAATTCATAGGAATTTAATAAATCTATTTTAATTGCAAGTGATAGACAGAAGTTTAATTTAGATAACTAGAAAAACGAGAAATAGGAAAGTTTCGAGGCCTTTTGTAACTGACATTTAGAAAGTTTGAACGCGTTCAAAAGTTTTGAGTTTTGTTATAATTTTTTAACATTTGAAGTTTGAACCTGTTCGAACTTCTTGTGTTGTATTTTATTAATTTATTATTAAATTCAAATAAACGTTTTGAGATTATTAATAATATATTTAAATCATTATTTAGTAAGAAAAGGCATTATATTTATATTTGATTTCAAATCAATCTTATTTTTAAAGATTTGTTTGCACACACAGCTACAGGTCAACCTATACAAATCCAGTTTAAGCTGATCTCGTATTGTATAGGCTTCCGATACAATAAGAGGCCAGCATAAACTGGTTTTGTATATATTGATGTATAGCAGTGTGTACATACATCAACTATTTTAAGGTATCGGAATACTTACCAAAAATTTATATGGAAGTATCGATTGAACTCTGTACATTAGGTCTATTAATATCTAGAATAGTAAGTTATACAATTTGTAATTTATTCGAACATTTCGAACTATGAATTTGAAAAAATATAAAAGCTGGTTCCATACTTTTCAGCCGCGTTCCACTTGGCGATCACGCTCACGACCGCAGTTTTTCCCGTTCCACTTGCTCGTGAGCGTTTCTGTCATAAACTCAAGTGGACAGGAGTTTAGGATTTTCTCAACGATCACTTCGACCCACCTTTTTAGATGGGTCGTCGCGGGCGTCGCGTGCGTGTAAGTCATAAGTTTCCGCCGCGACCACAACGACTGCGGTCGCCATGTGGAACGACTACAGGAACATTTTGATCGTTGTGGTCGCCAAGTGGAACGCGACCTTTGTTTATCATATTTTGTCATGTTAGTGTTGTCACTGTCAAAATTTACAATTGTCATTTGATTATTGTCAAAAATCTGTCAATCAAATGAATTATTAACCCACGTTGGTTTGTTGTGTTGAAAACGAATATTATTTTATTTCTGATAATTTCAACCTATTAGTGTAAATTATTAATAACCAAAATGGCTGTAAGTATTCGCTTGAACATTTCATAATAAAAAGTCTGTTTAATTTACCTTAACCATATACATAACCAAAACGTAACTTTTGGCGCTTTGAAATCTGTTATCTTTTACCTATATTTTCAGAAAAAAGGCAAAGCAAAGATCAGTAAGGTAAAGAGGAACAACCAAACTACGAATAAAATGAGGAAGAAGGGTCAGCTCAAGCTGCAGAGACACAGGACCCATGTGCAGAAACAGAAGCAACCAACACAGCAACCGACGATAGAATACAGCAGTGAAAGTGAACCAGCGTCTGGCGATGAGTTTGGAGACATGCTGGATGATGAAGAACAACAGTATCTTATGAGTCGACTGGCCAAACAGCCACAATTACTGGCTAATGTGCCAGAGAATGAAAAGCAGGGCAAAAAGTTAGTAAAAACAGGGTTTATATATCTCAGATCGTACCTTGATGGAGATTTTCAGGGTGTTAGGGTCAGTTTTCGAAACAGACATACTAAACTGTACAGATAGTAACACAATGATTTCAGACACTTGTTTACTGTATTGTAAGTAATGGTATGGAGATGTTTATAGAAAGTCATCCATTGTAAACTATATACTTATTTACTTATCTCTATTATAATCAGGTATCATTATCTTAACCCATCAATTATTTACAAAATTACACAATAGACAAACCATAAGTCTGCCTTCGGGTCCCTTATGAACTAATAATTGGTACTTGACTGAATGGATGAATCTGTAAACGATCATTATCACTTTTCTTCTATCAGATCAAAAAAACGCAAGAGAGAGAAAAAGGAGCGGTTCCCAAAGCCTAACATGGGCAGTGACAGTGGAGCTGAAAGTGAGGGACTAACAGACAGTGACTTAGAGGACAAGTATGAGAAGGACCTTGCTGAACAACCAACAAAGAAGATGAGAGCACTGCTGCCTATTAAGACGAAAAAGGGACTTGTGGAGAGGGCTGAAGAGTGCGAAGGTAGGAATTTTTATAACTAAAAAAGTTGTGCATGCTATCAACTAAGCCTATGTTAATCAGAAACAATGTAGCTTTCTAATGGTAAAAGAATTATTTAAACTGGTCCAGTAGTTTATAAAATACAAACATACAATTATTTCTTTAGAGCCCTAAATAAGTAAGACCTGAGACAACTTTAATAGAAAGAAAGAAAAGAAAAACTTTAATATCTTTCAGTCCAGAGCCATAATAATACACACATATTAAAATCCTGAGGCTACAAAGGATACACATACACAACTTGTCAATCAGTCAGTTACTCATAAATTCTTGCAATACTATGCATAAGCATTCCATATATGCATTTTTTATAGACTCAGAATCAGAAGAAGAAATGAAACCTCAACAGAAAAGCAAAGAGACAGACAAGGAAGCAGAAGACAGTGAATCTGACTCTGGCATGGAAGGCACAGAGGAGGGTGATGTACCTCCTGCTGATAGTGATGAGAAGGTGGTGACTGCAGTGGAGCTGATGGCAGCCCGGAGGGACAAGCTTCAGCATGACAAACTGAGGATTGGAGCCCTGTGCTCATCTCTGCTTGAGACCCCAGAGAAGAAAGTAAGTTAGAACTTGTTTGTAGTAGCCACAAGGCTTAGCAGTACTTTAAATCAACAAGTGGCAACCACTAATAAAATATATAGGGCATAGCCACAAACCACCAATAAAAACTATATGAAAGTTATAACTTTACTTATGTAGAGAATTTGTTTCATCAATACATTTGCCTTGCCTGACTGCCTGATAATTATTGTAACATCTATTTAACTTTTGGAATGGAATAAATGTACTGAGCATTGTTGTTTTAGAAGTGGAAGCGCTAAAAAACTTTAATTAAATCATTTACCACTTTTACCACTGTAATACAAAACTTGCTTTGTATTTTTTCCAGTTAAAAAACCTTTATCCAATCCTGTATCTCATGGAGGATCGTCTGAAGGATGGCTCTCTGAACCTCCACTCCATTCGAAAGCTCGCCACAGTCTCCGCCTGCGAAGTGTTCAAAGATATTCTACCGGAGTACATGATACGTCACCAGGACTACTCTAATATTAAATGTAGGTACTATAAATTCAGTTGCTATAAGATGGTTTGTTTTACCATATTACTCATTGACTGGACCCATTAAATATTGGAATTTCATAAATTAAGATCAGCATTGCCTCATTAGTCTCGTGATCCGAAGCGCGACTGCTACTCTAGAGCCTAGGTTCGATTCCCGAGGTCGAGCAGTGTTATGAGGTTTTTCTATAAAAATGTTCAGTGGCAGTTTGGATTTGTGCCAAGCTACTGTTAATAGACTCGCCCTCTATCACATGGGCCCTAAACATAACAACAAACTGTGGGTATATGTTTAGTTCACCTCAACACATCAAACTCTTGTAACAAATGTTTTAAAATATGTAAGTTTATCTACAGATTCTCTGTTTACTCAGAAACTTTTGTTTATTCACAGTAAAGAAAGATACTTTGTCCCTATATAAATACGAGAAGGAATTATTAGAATTCTACAAGAGGTACCTGCAGAGGCTAGAGAAAGCAGCTGGTGTATTGCGACGTAAGAAGGGAGATACAAGGTACATATTATTATAAGTAAATTAATGTTATTATGTTATGGAAATATTAACTATTACATTAACTGCCTCATAAGTCTAGGGTTCCTAAGCGCGACTGCTTTGCTTGCAGAGGTCTTGAGTTTGATTACCAGGTCAAGCAGTGTTATTGTTTTTTTTATGGCAATGGGCTCGCCCATTATTACATGGCACCTAAACATACCGGCGAACTATGGATGTAAATTAATTACACCTCTGCCTAACCCAGGCGTGATGGTATGTGTTATGGAAATATGAAATTAATGATTGATTATTGGTAGTTGTGTACACATAAGTACGTTGGTTGATCCAATTACCGCGATGTAAGTAAATTGCCGAGTTTAGGTTTAGGTAAGTCCACTGCTGAACGAAGGCCTTCCCCATAGACTTCCACAACGACCCCCCTGCCAATATGCCCCCTGCATCCAACGACATGTTTGCTTTTTAGTCCATTAATAAAAGAAAACATGTTTTTGCAGAATAATTGACGAGTCCACAAAGAGTTTAGCGCTGGTGTCTCTCCGCTGTATGTGTGGGCTTCTAGTGGCGCGGCCGTACTTCAACTACGCGACCAACATCGCACAGAGCGTGGTGCCGCACCTGGACTGCAAGGATCCACAAGCCAGGAACACCGTCACCGAATGCTGCACCAATGTGTTCGCTGAAGACAACAGGGGAGATATTACTCTTACTGTAAGTTTTCTGATGATATCTATACTTCATTATCATTACATGGTATAAAACAAAGTCGGCCCGCTGTCTGTCTGTCCCCATGTATGCTTATATCTTTAAAACTACGCAACGGATTTCGATGCAGTTTTTTCAAATAGATAGAGTGATTCAAGCGGAAGGTTTATATGTATAATACATACATATTATAGTACAGAAAAGGCCGGGAACCACGGGGGCGAAGCCGTGGGCGGAAAGCTAGTAAGTATACTCATATACTTATAATATAATAAGAAAAAAAAATGTATATGAATCATAAAATCATAGTTAACCTTAATTTTAGTTGTAACTAGTTTTCTCAGTAAGTGAATTTATGTAATTCTTAATGAGAAATAAAGCTCTTAAACCTAAAATATGATAGCTCCATTCATGAGGTAGGCTACCTAGCATATGCAAAGAGGGTGATATAGCTACATAGGTATATCAGTATGATGACGTACATACGAATATTATAAATGCAAAAGTAACTATATGTCTGTTTGTTCCTTTACACGCCTGAACCGCTGAACAAATTAAGATAAATAAGGGTATAGATATAGATTGCACCTAGGACAGCGTGGATACATATAGATAAGTTATCCTTTGTCTCAAAATATTTTTGGGATAAAAACTGCAGGCAACAGCTAGTTTTCTATAAATATTATCCTCAGCACGGTTAGCATTTACTTGTTTCCTTTATTTTTCATTGTATTTTATATTTTCTTGTGTTAGTTGCTAAGAATATCTAGTTTTCTTTAAATTAATATTTTGTCCCCAGGTGGTCCGCCTAATAAACCAGTTAGTAAAACGTCGCAACGAGCGCCTTGACCCGTCCGCGTTGGACTGTCTCCTAACCCTCAAGATCCGAGACATCGACATGAATGCAGAGGCAGAGATCAAAAACAAGAAGAAACAAGAGGAGAAGCACAAGAAAAGGATCGTCAACTTGTCTAAGAAAGAAAAGAAGGTACGACTCAAGCAGTTTTTTCATAAATAAGCTTACTTGCAATGTGGGTTGCACATTACTAGTATTCTTGTTAACCCCTCATACTAAGCTAAATCCTTGTATTACAATTGGGTTCACGTCTGTAATGCAATGGGGGGGCTTCGAACCAGCAACCACATGATCGCAAGTCAGTTAGGATTGATTGTAAATGGATTGAGTTCAGAGAATTTTCAGTCCCTCTACAGTATTATAAATTTTATAAAACATATTTCAGCGAAACAAAAAGCTAAAAGAAGTGGAAAAAGAGTTGCTAGAGACACAAGCGCAGGAGAGCGAGATGGCGCGAAGGAAACAGTTGACGGAAGTCACTAAAACCGTGTTCCACATATACTTCCGACTGCTGAAGACTGCGCCACGATCTAAACTGTTGGCTGCTGCGTTAACTGGACTCGCTAAGTGAGTACATAGTTTATTTTATCGCACTATTGTATACTTACTACATAGTATATACCTACTTTATTTATATAAACAATTATTAATCCAATATTTTCACGCCCTTCTCCCACTGTAAGCAGGGACTAGTTGTGGTTTATATGTAGTACCTATCTTTTAGCTTGTATCATCTAAAGTAATATAATAAATCTGAAGAGATTCTTTGTTTGTTTAAACGCGCTATCTCTGGAACTAATTTAGTGAATGCAGTCAACTAATTTCAGACTAATTTGGAAATGTCTTTTTCCATTTGATAGCTTCTAATTCTTGAAGAAGACTATTTTAACATAACGTTAACGTATCATTGCCGGGGTCATTTTCACTATACATCCTACAAATCTCGAATATAGAAGAGATGATTATTATGTGAATTATTGTTACCTTATTTACATGGCTACTGTTTAACCTCCTTTGTTTCAAACTTCAAAGCTCCAGATTATCAAGAATCTCTGTTGGAATTTTCCGATAGTGTACATCCAATCTTGAATGCATCTCTTCTCCCAGGTTCACGCACGTAATAAACCTGGAGTACTACTCGGACCTGGTGGCTATCCTGGGCTCGCTGATCTCGGACGAGCTGGTCGGGGCTCGCGAGCGCCTGCTGTGCGTGAGGACGGTGCTGGCCATCCTGTCGGGGGCGGGAGACGCCCTCAACGTGGACCCCGCCAAGTTCCACGCCTACCTCTACATGTGTATGCTGCAAGCACATGCTGGTGAGATAGAAAAATACCAACATGCCTCAACTTGGCACAGCTCCATAAAAATCGCTATCATAGTAGTGAAAAATATAAATTTAAAAAACCCCCGACTATTGCATTATATCTCGACCGATGTTCATCAAACATAGCTAAGAACACTCCCGACTAATTCATCTTTCAAACAAAAAAAAACTAAATCAACATCGGTTCATCCGTTCGGGAGATACGATGCCACGGACAGACACACACACACACACAGACACGTCAAACTTATAACACCCCGTCGTTTTTGCGTCGGGGGTTAAAAATAAAGGATTCACAATTTACAATTTACACTACTATCTACCACATAAACAATTTTGAAGTAAAAGATTTAGTACCCAGTTGTAAATAAATTATAGTCGATATCATAGTTCTTACAACTACGACTCCAGAATATGTTATAGGCGTACAATTTGCGAAAAACAATAAATAATTAATATGGCACCCAAAAGGGAGACAATCAGTCTTAAATATGTAATATGAGCAATTTTAATAGAGGAGCCAGATCAAATAAAAAGTTAAGATGGAACTTTGCGAACAAAGAAGTGAGGCCGGCTTAAACTACGCCTAACGGTGTACAACACACAATTACACGCAGATATATATTAGTTAACTACGCTTTATCTTGTCAGTCGAGCTCGACTACCACGATAGCTCGACAGACAAGATATGGCGTAGTTTCTGTATACGTGTGTGCGTGTAATTGTGTGTTGTACACCGTTAGGCGTAGTTTTAGCCGGCGTCACTTCTTCGTTCGCAAAGTTCCATCTTAACTTTTTATTTGATCTGAGATTAGAGGTCGGAATTCATATCCAATGATCTTATTAAATCCAAAGAAATAAAGGGACATCAGATAGAATTAAATTATGACCAGAAATTTAAGAAAACATGCACTGTTTATTCCAAATTCTTTTTTTGTGCTGTTAACCCGAATTATTTATATATATTTTTTTTTAGGTAAAACCCATGCAGATTCAAAGATAATTCTGGAGTCGGTGAGCCAGATCTGTAGCCGCGCCCGTCGCGTGTCCCCGGGGGTGCTGCAGGCCTTCGCCAAGCGCGCGGCCTCGCTGGCGCCGCAGCTGCTGCACAACGGGGCGCTCGCCTGCCTCGCACTGCTGCATCAATTAGCTCAGGTATTCAAATCGTATCTTCTATACACAAGTGACGGTTTCATTAAATAGCAAGAGTAGCATATGCTATGGGCCCAGCGCAAAAGGGAGCTCGCCTATCCAATTAAGCCAACCTCCGTCAGAGCTTATTTTTTTTAATTAAACTTATTATGACGTTATTTTAGTGAAGGAAAAATACGACCGCGGGCAGGATTCGAACCTGCGTCTTCTGGTTAAGTACACCAGACGCTATGACCGCTAAGCCACCGCGACTCCCACCCGTCATGTCGAAATTTTGCCTTCACATTTTTAATTTCGACATCACGGGTGGGAGTCGCGGTGGCTTAGCGGTTTTTCCTTCACTAAAATAACTTAATAATCTTTGCATCGAAAATGCCTAAAAACTACAAAAAGATTATTATGACGTATTTAACTACCTCTATGGAATTAAGTTGAGTCAATTAGGTAACGTATTGAGAAAGTACGAGTATTGTTTTAATTTACAAATTAAATACTTGAAAATCTACAGTAGATCAAGGGACCCTCAATAGATTATGCTTAAACGGGTCTAACGTTTTACTTAATCCGGCACTGTATACACGTGTCCCCCGCGGTCTTCCCTGTGTGTACATATTTATGTATAGTTATTGTTACAATGGAAGCTTATTTATATTTTTCCTAAGGCACCGTTGTGCTCCCACATAGCAATTAGTAGTAGCTTTGTAGAGCGACGAGGTGTGTTGCCCCTCTAACCAAAGGGAGGATCCTCCGACCAGGCAGGTGTTATTGCCTGGCGGTCTACGGCACAACGGTTGATATCGGGCTGTTGTATCTATGCTAGTCGCGCGGTTAACTTCGCTAGCGCGATTCAGGATTTGTTCGACGTCGCTACAGCTTTAATTGTAAACAAATGCAATATGTGCAGCAAAGCAAGGCAGTAGCTACCTTGCTGGAGGCGGACAGCGAGGCTCACGGCTCGGGGCGGTATGACCCGTCGCTGTCCTCTCCCGAGCACTGCAACGCGCACGCGGCCGGCCTGCACGAGCTCAGCCCGCTCACGCGCCACTACCACCCCGCCGTCAGAGGCGCCGCCGCCGCTGTGCTGCATGGGAACCTACCACAAGACTTGAATAAAATGTAAGGCACAGCTTTCAATCTTCTTTTTTTTTTATGGGACATCTCGGCAAACGAGCAAGCGAGCTACCTGGGCCGCGTTCCACTTGGCAATCACAATGATCAAAACGCTCCTTTAGCCGTTCCACATGGCGACCGCGGTCGTTGTGGTCGCGGCGAAAACGTCACTCATGATGTCATGACTTACGCCCACGCGACGCCCACGACGACCTATCTAAAAAGGTGGGTCGAAGTGATCGTTGAGAAAATCCTAAACTCCGTTCAACTTGGTTTTACGAAAGTAACGCTCAAAAGCAAGTGGAACGGGAAAAACTGCGGTCGTGAGCTTGATCGTTGTGATCGCCAAGTGGAACGCGGCCCTGATGTTATGTAGGCATCGCCGCCCATGGACATCTGCAATACCAAAGGAGTTGCAGATGCGTTGCCGAGCCTATTTAGGGAAAGGGAGGGGAAGGAGAAAAGGAGAAGGAATGGGATTAAGGGAGGAATTGGGCCTTCTTCTTCTTCTCTTCTTCTTCAACTTGCTGCCAGATTATCGTGCCATCTCATCCTTTGCCTACCTTCGCGCCCAATTCCAGCATAAATTAATACCTCTCAATCCTGGAAACATACCTGAACACGTAAAACTTTTTTTTCGGTATTTCTACTTATATATATTACATCTCAAATGTTGATAGATTCACTGTCAATAATAGACAAAAAATTATATGTTTGTCTTCACGCTACAAAACAGGCAACTCAAAGTATGTATTTCATAATTAACTAAAATAATTATTTGTTTTACACAGTGAAATATATTCAAATTAGCATTTTCAAATACGAAATAACACTTACCCTTAACACATTATTGGTCACAAGGTGAATCTATGGAATCATACAACCACTACTAAATGGTGTAAGGTGTAATTCAAATTAATAATTAATTAAACAATTCCTCTTTTTCTGTCCTTTCTTTAACAATATTCTTACAAAATTAAAAGGTCATTTTACTGTATCTTTTCCAGGTCACCATCTCAAATTTTCAAAGCATATGACGGCTCAGAAATGGCGTTCAAGCCTTCTATACCTCCGCCGAAGCGCGCCGACAACCAGAACAAGAAGGTTGCGCACGCGCACACGTGGGTGCAACCCTCACTCAAAGAGATGTGCGAAGCGGTTGAGAATAGCGTACAAATGGTCATCGCTAACGACAGATGAGGAAATAAAATGGTTGTTTAGTAAATACGTTGTTTTAATCATAATTATAAATATAATTTATCCCGTTATCACCGCACAGCGGGGTACGGGTCTGCTCTCAGAATGGAAGAGATTAATTAGACTATAATCATTAACATTTTATCCAAAAAATACATTACATTCTGTCCAGGAGCTTCATACCTCCATATCGAGAAATTTTCTTCTTTTTTTATTAATTATGTTTGTGATGTTACATATTTTAGTCGAATACATTTATTTCAGAAAGCAACTAGTAAAAGCTGCTTTTATTTTGGGTTTGCTATTATTTTCTACACCACTACACTCTACTAAAGAAGTTTATCATTATTTCCAATTCTTTTTAGTTATAAAATTAACGACTTACGTCTCAAACTTAGAACTATTAGACAGTACAATCAAGCAAGTTTCTCGTTCCACATGCGAATGTTGTTAATAATTAATTTGACGCGTTTCTCTCGCGCCGCGTCCAGTACCCGCCTCGCCTCTGCGCGTTTTGCTTCTATATACTCTTGTAGAGCTGTTAACTTTGTGCGCCAACTGGAAGAATGAAGACTACTGTAATGTCTCTAATTTAGAGTCCAGCCCGGTTTTAAAACATATACTATCACGCTTGTATTGCCGAAGATTATGGTATGTATTTGGCGGGCCAGTCTATCGACAGTAACAACAACTTCAAGGTCCACAAATCCAAATTCTAAAGAAATCTTCTGAGAAACCGACTTGCTTAAGTCTGTCTGCCTTTGCATCCCCTAGACCAATGAGGGTTAGATTGATTAGCATAATATAGACAAGGTATTGAGCATCTCCTTTTTTGTAGTTGATACAATTACAATACAATTATAATAATTATATACAATTATACAATTTATTGAACTCGCCTAGCTGGGGTTTTTCATGATAAAACCTCACCCCTGTCAATCTGGTAGAAGAATTAAATAGTTACTTACGCGTTATTCTGTTGCTCCCAGAACTGCAGCTCAGTATCGACCTGGTTGTAGTGTTCCTGCTGATGCTTTAGTTCCTCCATCCTTGCGTTGAGCTCTCGAAGCTCTGCGGCCGTGGCGGAGACCTCCTCAGCCTCCTTGCTGGTCTCACCGTCCAACATGTCCTGTTCGCGTTGCACTGTTGTCTTCATTTCACGGATTTTGGCACGAGTTTCATCCTGCACACAAGTTTATGATGATAATTTTTGTTTTATACGTGATACTTAGCAGGATGCGAAAAGCGGAGGACAGGGTGAAATGACGCACGCTAGGGGAGGCCTACGTCCTGCAGAGGACTAATATAAGCTGATGATGATGATGATGTGTTAGTTTATGTCGTTGCCGAGCTTATTGAAGAAAAGGAGAAGGAAGGGGACTGACCGTACGAAACGCAACAGTATGCATACAGCTACTTGACGTCGATATTCTGTGGGAGGGTAGTACTTCCACGGTCGTGCTGACCCATTTATGCTGGCATATAGACCTGCCAGCAAGACACTACTATTGGCCTACTTCGAGCAATTCACTTTAGAATTCACCTCAATTCACCCGAGACACTAGATCTGTTGTTACAGTCGCCTGAAGGCTTTGATTGTCGCTTGCCATCAGGCGGCTTGTATTGTATGGTTGCTTTTCACTTAATAACAATAAAAAATAGTGTGCAGTCAGTGATAGCCTAGTGGTATGACCATTGGACTGCCAAGTCAAAGGCGAGACCTGGCATGCACCTCTGATTTTTCGAAGTCATGCGCGCTTAAACGGTGAAGGACAACATCGTGAGGAATCCTGCATGTCTGAGAGATTTTCTTGACGGCGTGTGAAGTCTGCCAACCCGCAGTAGGCTAGCGTGGTGGACTATAGCCTATTCCCTCTCGTATTGAGAGG
Source organism: Subacronicta megacephala (assembly GCA_958496365.1). Taxonomy (NCBI): domain Eukaryota; kingdom Metazoa; phylum Arthropoda; class Insecta; order Lepidoptera; family Noctuidae; genus Subacronicta; species Subacronicta megacephala. The sequence goes on from OY292533.1 coordinate 11,535,598, forward strand.
AGACCCGGGCCCAGCAGTGGGACACATGTAAAGGGTTGATGATGATGAACAATAAAAAATAATGTAGGTATGTACAGTTTGTTCGAAATAAGGAAACCGATCGGAAGTTGTCTGCAAGTGGTTTAGAAGTGGTAAATTTTAATAGAAAGAGTCTATGTAAATATATTAAGAGTCGTATATGTTTCACATTTCTAATTATTTTGTTTACTTTCGATATTTATGTTTAATAACACTTATTTAAACGATTTTATGACCGCGGTAGTTCGGAACGGCTAACTTCCTTACGGCTTACTTATTTGGAACAAACTGTATGTATGTATGTAATACTCACGAGTAGCGCGGCTCGTTTCCTAGCGAGCGCGGTCCTCTCCCTGGCATGTCCTGCGCGGCGCTGGGCCAGGCCGGCCGCGCGCAGGCGCAGCGCCTCCAGCCCCCGCGACACACTCGCCAGGCACTCCGCACTCATCAGCTCTCTGTCCACAACAACATCATGTTCATTACAATGTCCTGAGGCCGTATTACCACGTATTAATGCCATCATTGTTATGATGTGACAGAGGGACGCCACTATTTCACCTGTAGAGCGGCATCCCTCTCTCACAACCTAAAAATGATGGCATTAATACGTGGTAATACGGCCCCTGCTGATGGTTTTTTTAGCAATATCGTACGCACGGACTGCCTCGTTAGTCTAGTGGTCCTAATCGCGACTGCTACACTAGAGGTCTTGGGTTCGATCCCCAGATCGAGCAAATGTTATTAGATTTTTCTATAAAGTTCTCAGTAGCAGCTCAGTCTGGATTTGTGCCCGGTGAATGGCAATAGGCTCGCCCTCTATTACATGGGACCTAAACATACCGGCGAACTGTGGGTGTACTTTAAGTACACCTCTGCCTAACCCTTCAGGGAATACAGGCGTGATGGTATGTTTATGTTAGTACGCACGGCTTCACATCAAGCTATACAAAACCAGAATAGGCTGGCCTTGAATCGTGCGGAAAACCTTTACGATGGGAGGTCAGTGTTGTTGTAATTTACAGTGTCTGTTATTTTGTAAATTTGGAAGTATATCTTTCGCAAATCATATCGAACTATCTCAAACTCATCACGAATGGAAACAAAATTGTAAATAGAAGAAATACATAACAATAATTTATAAAGAAGGGAGTGTCTATGGAAATTCAGAACCTACTAATAAATTTGGAACCGTGAAACTAATTTGTAACATTTCAAAAGTACTTGTAATGTTGCCTAATTTAAAATATTACTTTGAAAAATATTATTATCCTCCCACCATAAACAAGTCTGGTTCACATTGGCAACAGGAAAAGGACTTGGGGAACACTCGATTTTTCTAGGGTGTGGGCAAAGAAATTTCTAGAAAGATCCCTTTTTTCATGAAAGGAAGAGAGATTATAAAACGCTATTTTTTAAACAAAAGAGACCCCAATAAAACTCCTACTTTTTATTAAACAATGAACTTACTTCTCATCGATGGCCAGCGAGGCGAGGTCGGGGAACTGCGCCGACAGATGGATCAGCCCCTGTTTGTACTCCACACAGCTGTCGAGCGTCTTCTTCTGCCACAGAGCCAGCTCTGTCTCTTTGCTCAGCACCATCTGTTAACAATTCAATAAATTGAAGTTAGGTTCTCTCGTCTTAGCGGCTCAACGAACGACTTCTATCGTGGTTTCCAGTCGGAAGCTAGGAACATTAATTGCTGAACAAGAAGTACAAACAATTTCTTGGAAACCATACAAATTTTAATTCTAGAGATTTACCTAGGTTGGCTTGCTTCAGTATGTTTGTAAATTATAGCCTATAGACCTTCCTAGAACGTTAATTCATCTTCCTCGCGGTGAAACTTGTATGAAAATCCGTACAGTAGTTTCTGAGATTAGGCCGAACAAACTAAAACAGCGCGGCGGGAACATTCATGTTACAATAATGTAGAGAGTAGTATGGACTACATTTAAGTAGTTAGTCCCACTCAGGAATGTTGATTATTGGGAAAACTAAGGTTGCTGAAGAAAACACCCTAGTAGGCCCAATATATAAAAAAAAAATTGGCAAACTGTAAAAGGTTGTATGATTATTAATAAGAAGTGGTAAGATTTGATGGTCTTCATAATGTACCATAAATTTGAAGAAATGGTTTAGATGCTCATACATACCTTGCCGATCTGTTCCGCGAGCGATCGCTTGGAGTCCTGCACTCGTAACGCGTAGTCCACTTCATCCAGCAGCTTGGTACGTTGTTCTATACTTAGCGGTTGTGTCTCCAACTCTTGTTTCAGTTGCTGACTTTCAGCACTGCGATTAAATAAAAATGATCCAAACATTATATGAAATAGGAAGTTAATCTTCAGGAGAAACTAGAAATGTTGTGGTTTTTTAATGTTTATTCTTGAAAGAAAAAACCATATTAGGCGCGCTCGCAAGACCAATGATGTAGATAGTTATTAGTCTAATTGAGGGGAAGAAATAAAAAGTAAATTTTGTGGTAATGTAGTCTTTGGCTGTCATATACGTAATTATTAAAAAAAAGTCTAGCATAAAATTAAAATGCTTTTTCCTTTCATATTTTTTAACCAAGTTTGTTGTAGTTTTTGTTGAATGGCTCTATTTCTGGAAAACATTTCTATTCATCAGAAATATACAATTAGTAAATTTTATCATGATGACCGTCCATCAATTTGTTGTCCATCTGCTAACCATGGGTTTCCTCTCCTTTTCAACTAAACTCTTGAAGGTGGGGACTACACATGCCGTCGAGAAAACCTGTCAGGCATGCATGATTCCTCACGATGATTTCCTTGACTGTTAGAAGTGAGTAATAACAAATAATGCTATCATTGCTTAGGTAACTAGCTTAGGACCTTAGGGTTAGGCGCGAAAATTTTTATTTCTAGCTATTTCGCAAATTATTCGGTTATAACAGAAAATTGAGAATAATTTATTGTTGATGTCGCAATTTATACTGCCATGTACCTAGAATGTGTTATAGCCAAAAAATGCGAAAAACCGCGGAAAAATTGAATTTCGTGTCCAACCCTGATGCTTTAGCCTTAAATAGGTTATTGGAGCGTTACTGACGTGGCCCTGTCGATCTCAACGTCGAGATGTTTGAGTGCGTCGTTGTAGTCGTTGCGCAGTGTGTTCTGCGCATCGTAGTTGGCCCTGTCGGCGCGGCGCTGCTGGCGGTGCGCGCGCAGCCCCGCCAGCAGCGCGTCCCTCCGCTCCACGCGCCGCGCCTCCTCCGCGCGCGCCGCCGCCTCCACCTCGTCCTCCAGGCACAACTCGTACTCTAACATATTCATCATCATCAACAACTATGTAATCACCATTAAGAGGATAGTATCCGCTTCGCGCTCCATACAAACGTAGTTTGGCCCTTGCTTGAATTTTAAACAATGAAAGCTACGAATAAATAATACTCAGGAAATGTAACTGCGTTAAGAAAATGACCCAACAAAAGTTGTGTCCAAGTAGGCGGGGCTTCAAAATTGTGTCCAGCGCGCCATCAGTCGGACATTTTCCTTGCAAGCGAGCATATGTCAAACGTTTTAGCTTAATATCATTGTGAATCATCATGCCATCATGTGTTGTGAAGTGGTGCAGGAGACATACAAGATTAAAATGTCCAGAGATCACTTTTCACTTGTAAGTAGTAGCTTAATTATAATTATATTCAAAGTTGTTCAAATACGTTATCAAAACGAGATGGTCAATATTATGCAAAATGAAGTCAGTCACTTTTTTACCTAATTTAGAAAAAAAAATTCTAGATTAAATATTGAAAAGTAAATCGATAAAATTTTGATATTTTATAAGACTAATGTATTTTGTTTTTTTTTTTAGTTTCCCTGCCGATCCCATTCGGCAAAATAAGTGGATAGCTGCAATTCAATTAGAAAGACGAGAGTATGACTGGATGCCTGTGAAAACTAGCAGAGTATGCTCCATGCATTTTGATGAAAAATATTTTTACAAATCATTAAAGGGATATACCATGTTACACAAAACTGCAGTACCAGTTTGTACAAATATCCACATACAACTGAAGTACCAGGTCAACAAAAACCTTAAAGGAACCTGGTGACCGATTGCCAAGGTTATGATCAGAGCAAACAAACGACCCAATTGAATACACTAACACTATTTCAACGCTCCAACAATAATAGATGAAGTCGCAATTCGTGTTGGCAAACCAGCGGCTTTGGTCGTTTTAGCACCATACAACAAAACGAAAAAGTACCCAATCTAAGCCTTTTTAGTAACCGACGAAAAATATCTACGCGGGGGGATCCAGAATCATGTACTGAATTCATGGTAAGCGGTTGTGCGTCGATGTCCCTTCCATCTGTATTAAGTATAAATTTAAAAAAATCACAATAGTATAAAATATTTAATATAATTATGACATTGTTTTATTATTGACTTGGTCCGGTCTACTTATTGCATAATATTTTCCACGCCATTTTAACTCAGATGTCATAACAGACATTACAGCACGCGCGCGAACCAATCCCTGTTTTCTCTCTGAATTTAAACCAATTACCAAGCATGTCTATTTGAAACAGCGCAAGTGATTCGAATTTTGAATCGTCGTCATTTTGTTTGAAGTAGGCCCATTTTTTGAGCGGAATTTGTTCAGAGTTACGCTTCCTGAGTATTATTTATTCGTAGAATGAAAGTCATTGAAATTTTGCAGTACCAATCTTATCATTAAAATACGTGTTCCTGTAGTATACAATTTCATTTCACTATACGGTTAAAAAGTTACACGAGCTCAAAGATTGACAATTTTCGTTGAAAAACGGCCCAACTTTATGCTAGTATTTCTCGACAATGTATCAATACAGAAACATTCTGATTCGAAAGAAACCCAGATAATATAGTGAATATATTTTTACAAGATTTTTTTTACGTATTAACAATATTATAGGAGTAATCTCCAAAATTCGGAGCATAAAAATACGCGTGAAAATGTTGCAAATGTATTGTTGTTTCTCCTCTCGGGCACGCGTTCGCATCGCGAGGGATAGAGACAGCGACAACTGTGCAACATTGTTGCGTTCGCGAGGGACACTCCTCTTAAGGGGTGTATTGTAAGAGTTTAAAACAATGAGTCTTTAATGAGCACGCTCCGACACTTAAAATATTTCGAACAAAAAAGTTAGTAGATTTGAAATATGTCAAGAATACAATTTAATATAAATGGCTGTCATTAAGAATTTTTCCTTGAACCTGAATAGAAGTCGTAATTTCAATTATTGTGCTTTTAATTTAAAAACACGCCCCCGCAGTATTAGAATCCTGGTACTCCACAATAAGCAACTGCACGCTGCAAAAAAATTTTTGTTTATGGGATAACTCGGCAAAGGACCAGACAAGCTACCTGATGGTAAATAGTCATTGTCAGCCATAGACATTTTCAAAACCAAAGGAAAAAGGAGGAGAAGGGGAAAAAGAGAAAGGAGGGGACTAAACTCCACACTCACCATACAAAACACAACATTATGCATACCGCTACTAGACGTCGATATTCTGTCGGAGGGTAGTACTTCCCCAGTCGAAACGACCCATTCATGCATTCATTCATCGACAATACCACTACCAAACGCTTCTAGAAAAGTCACTGCAGAAGCTGACCCCAATATAATTGGAAAAAGGCTAAAAGGATCATGATGAGTGTGAAATTAAGAGACATCGATGAAAGCAGCCCCCATAGTAACAACATATTACTAAAAAAATCTTGACTACAATTTTTAATAAGAGTCGATGTTATGTGCGTCGGTGTTATGAACGTCGATGTTGCGGGCGTCGGTTTTATAAGAGTCGATGTTATGGGCATCGGTTTTATAAAAGTCGGTGTTATAAACATCGATGTTATGGGCGTCGGTGTTGTGAGTGTCGGTGTTATGGGTATCGAAGTTGTGAGCGTTGATGTTATAAGCGCCGATAACACACACAACATAATTTCTCACTAAATTTATTATTTCTAGCAATTTATTTTAAAAAATTAAGCTTAAAAACGTATGCTACATTGTAAATTTTACTCACTTTTAATTATCTGCTTCAACTCGGCAATCTTTTCCTCGTCATTGCCGAGCAGCACTTTCAAATTCTGCAGGTACTCCTCGTTCAAATCTTCAAATTGATAATCAGGATCTTGAAATCTATATGACAACAATTAAAGGTATTATTTACCTCAATTTTTTGTTGGTAACATTTTTACAAATGAAAATATTGGAGTCAACCTCCAATTCCACATCAAAATTGATTGCTATATGGAATACCATAATAATATTTACTATGAAAATTTCACGGTGTATAGTATAATATGTTACCTGACCCAGCACTTGTACAAGTAGTCCCTGCGCAGACACGCCAGCTCGTCTTTGCCAACATACAGCCAGTCATCAGACACTGGCATTTCCTAAAACACATAACAACAACTAAGTTGTAACATTTCCTATGACTGTATCACAGTGGTGTAGCATGGGTCACTAGCACCCGGTGCGGATCCCGAATTTGCCGCCCTTTCATTTTTTTAATGAATAACAGTGGCGGATTTACCAATAGGCTGAGTAGACAAGAGCCTAGGGCGGTAGATTTGAGGGGGCGGCAAGTTTTGGAAAATAAATGACATCTGCGAAATTTTCGCGCGTATTTCTTGTTCCGAAATTTGGAGATTACTCTTTTGATATAGTTATTAAGTATATTTTTTTTCTGTACAAGTATATTAATTATATTATCTGGGTTCCCCATGAGTCACAATGGTTCTGTATCGACACTTTATCTTGAAATAATAGCATGAAGTTGAGTCGTTTTCATAGAAAATTACCAATCTTTGAGCTCGTGTAACTTTTTAACTGTGTACATATTTAAATGAAGTTCTACGTTCAAGGAACACGTATTCTAATGATAAGATTTTTATTGCAAAATTTCAAAGACTCATTGGTTAACATTCAAGATAGGATAAAAATAAATTTAATACTGAAAAAGCGTGAAGTCTCTATACACGATTCAGTAGCTGCAGTTGCCAATAAATTAAAAGAATGGGCAGAATAAGGTTTTGTTAGTTTCGCTAACGGTGTTTGATATGTAGGTTACTGGCACTCCCTGATCCTTGATTCCCAAACCATTGAAGGGTTTAGGGTAAAAAACAATTTATCTCGATTTCCGGCAAAACTACAAGTGTTATGGAAAAAAGTTGAACGGCAAAGTTGTAGGTAATAAAGAGATCTACAACTTTTGTATCTACACTTTTTTCACATGCCCGCAAAATTTATGTGAAAAATTCAAATAACCAAGTTTTTGGTTACGAAACTTGGTGAAAACCAAGTATTATATTGTAGTCTTAAGTCTGTGAAGAAGACGCATGTTCGAATCCTGTCGCAGTCGAATTTTTCCTTCACAAAAATGAATGAGATATGATTTTAAATAACCCTCCTTCTGGCGCAGTCGGTTAAAAATATTTATGAGGTGTAACACATTAGACGTTGACTAAATTGCGAGTGGATCTAATAAAATGAGGTGTAATTATACTTTTTTTAAGACAAAAAAAATATGTAATCTATTCCTTCGGTCTAATATGCGGTCAGCCATCGCTGTATTAAAGCATACCATACCCCATCTTTTTTGCTTTTCACAACTCATAATTAGATCCAAAACTATTTCTTGTGTACCTAATCGTTTAATAAATCCTTGGTTGTTTAAATAACTGACATATTGATTCCCTATTCACAATCATAAGGAAAAAGTGGTTAAAAGAAGGCAAAATTGAAGAACAACTAAGAAAAATGTAATAAATTGTGTACTACAGTATTAAATTGCAGAGGTCAGTAGGGGCGGCAGTATTTGTATAGCCTACTGGCGGCAAATCTCTAAATCCGCCACTATTGAATAACAAAAAAATTAGGGCATGATTAAACTAAACTGAAAAGTAAACAAATGTTCTCACAAAAAAAAAACTTTTTTTACCACCCGTGAAATGCCGCCCCCTCCAAAGTGCCGCCCGGTGCGGACCGCACCCGCCGCCCCCCCACGCTATGCCACTGCTGTATCATATAATCTAACAGACCAGAATAGTTTTGTAGCGAGATCTAGCGCGCTACATAGCAACTACGTCGAGCAAATCCTGAATCGCGCAAGCGAAGTTTACCACGCGACTAGCATATTATAAACAACCGTCGGGCCGTAGCCCGCCAGGCAAAAACATGTTGATTATATTAAAAAGAAATCTTATAATCAGAATAAATATACTAAATCACCTAATAAAGTGTTAAGGAGTTTTTGGTAGGGATTAAAAAGGGATGTTGTATCCATTACAACGCAGAACAAGTGCTATTTTACAATATGAATGGCGGAATATCTAATAGTACTACGTATGTGACGGCGCACTCGTTTGTGATGTCACAATAATAGTATTCCTACTAAAAAAAACAAAATGCTTGTAACTCCTTGATTTTTGGACCTATTTTAATAATTTTTGTTGATTGGCTATATTTATAGAAAAAAATATACAGTCAACTATTCTCGAAGATAGGTGCAGTCCTTTAATAGGTACTCACGATATGGTTGACGAGGTCCAAGAGGTAGGCGATGAGCGCCAGCGCGTGAGGGAAGGCGTGCAGCGTGTTCACCGTCTTCAGCCACGACTTGGACACGGTGCCCGGGTACAGCAGGCGCTTCGACAGGTGCGGCAACTAACGACAAATGTATTTCAATTATACCAAAATCATATAAATTACAACGTAGGACATCTATTGTTTGTTTGGGAAAAATAATTTAACGTGGCTTAGTGAATTCAATTCAAGCTCCATATTGTAGACACAATGCAAAATCTATTGTTTTACCCTCATGAGACCATTACGAGACCACTATAATAGTACTGAAACTATTAAACAAAAAAGAAATCAAACATACAAACAAAAAATACGTTAAGACATATTGAAGTCATCCTCCTTTATAGAAGTCAGATAGAAAGTAAGAAGACATCACCATATTAAAAGATAATTGAATGTGCACAACACAAACCTTGGTAACATAATTGTCAGTGTTGAGCTTGGCGTCGGTGGTGATGTCGTTGAGCAGCGCGGCGGTGATGTCGACGAAGCGCGCGATGGTGAGCGGGCGCATGAGGGCCGGCCCCGCCCCCGCCCCGCCGCGCCCCGCCCCCGCCCCCGCCCCGCCCCGCG